>JAULBM010320253.1:0-13581 GCA_032357055.1 Geukensia granosissima | reverse complement strand
ATTTTTAAAATTTTACATAGACCTACACAAATTTACATAGACTCTGTCCGTCGGTCTACTGCTAATTTCTTTCACTGCTAATTACATTTAACAAATCATCAATGGAAAAATGTTTAAAAAAAGTATTTTTGATTCTGGTTTTTCTTGTTCAGTTTATGTTTTTTTTTTTAATCAAGCTGGAATCATCTAAGAAGCATTAGAAAAATGATTTATTTATAAGACTTGTTTGTACGTTCGTTTTTTGAAAACTTGACATCACAAAACATTGGACAGTACCTATACATTTAAAATTGTGGTTGCCAATTCCAAAGCTTCAGTCATGTATAACTGTATCAAACTGTTAGGACTTGACAGCAAGTATAGAGTTGCTTGTGCACTTTTTTATAAAGGGAAGTAACTCAAGTTTTTTAGTCGGAATTTGAGAAAATAATTTACATTATCAAAACTGATTGTGTTTTTCAGTTAATGTAGGAGAGGATTGTCCAGTATTTGATGGAATGTATGAGTTCTGTCAGCTGTCAACAGGAGGATCTGTTGGTAAGAATAAATAAAGTAAAAAAGTAAAGAATGAAGTAAAAATGAAATGAAATGCATGACTTCCAAAGTGGCAGATTTGTAGAGTTTATCTTAAAATGCCAAGGATCAGAGGCGTTGCTAGGATTTTCCAAATGGGGTGTGATAATATTAATGTTCAGGCATTTATCATTTTCAATGATAAAGAAGACAAAGGTTCAAAACAAATGCAAAATACACATTAACTTTTTTGCTAAAATTTAGGGTGTGTCGCTTCAACCCATTCACAATCCCTTTCTGTTCTGCATGAGAACAGGCAGGAGGCAATATTGTGCACATGCACCCAACTATTTAAGTGCCAGTCTGGGTAAAAATCATGCAAAAATTGATACATTTACCTTGGTGGAATTTTTAATAAGTGCTAAAAATGTAAATTGAAGTCATTTTGGAATATTTATGACTTGTTTTACACTGTTTACTTATTTGGCCAGTTGTTGTTACAATTAAATATCACCACATTTTGTTTTTGAGGCCTTTAACAACTTGCCTGTTTATATAAGAAATTATCAATCTTTTCTGATGCATTATTTACTATTAGGTTGCATCATGTAGTTTTGTTTACACTATTATATATTTGAAACATTAGAAATGTTATTTATTCATGTTAAAAATACTGTACCGGTTCATTTCGTCATAGTTGTAATTTTATATTGTATACACAAATGTGTCTGATCGTTGTTCAATAAAGTTGTCTAAAGTAAAGCCTTTCGGTGTGGATATTTATCTATCGTATTGAAGGCCTCAGGGAAACCTGAAGATGTTTGTAATTTATGTGTTTTGGACTGCTGTCTCCTAGACAATCATCTCCTTTTTATGTCAAAAAATTGTGTTTTAAATTTGCAATATTTGTTGCAGCTGGTGCAGTCAAATTGAACAAACAGGCAGCAGATATAGCTGTTAACTGGGCTGGTGGACTCCATCACGCTAAAAAATCAGAGGCCTCAGGATTCTGTTATGTAAATGATATTGTACTGGCAATTCTGGAATTACTCAAGTAAGTAGTCTTAATAGTTTGTTAAAAAAGTGACATGCAACATGAGTTTTCCCTTTTCAGTAACAAGTCAGTAGGTCCTATTAAATCCTCCCATGTCAAAAACAATATCACTTCTTAAAATAGCCACATGCAAAAAGCAAGCCTTTTTTCAAAATCGATTTATTTGGAATCTACCACTTCTTGCAAAATTGCATAGAAATAGGGTTGCAAGATTGCTATGAACCCATTGATGGAGCTTTAGAGCAAAAAGGTCAAGTAGTTACTTTCAAATCTAACCTTTTTGTCAGGAGGAATATAACCAAGAAAGATAATCAATTTCATATATAATAATATAGTGTACAATTTGAGTTTTGTTTTATATATTTTAGGTATCACCAGCGTGTACTGTATGTAGATATAGATATTCATCATGGTGACGGTGTTGAGGAAGCCTTTTATACCACAGATAGAGTTATGACTGTCTCATTCCATAAATATGGGGAATATTTCCCAGGAACTGGTGATCTCAGGGTAAAATTTATATTACAGACTGGATACCAAGATTTTGAAGATGTAGCATTTTTTTTTTTCAGTACACGAAAATTTTACAATTGTATTTGTTTTCATGTTTTATATTCATACACTTTTGCCCTTGCTGATCAATCTCTTTCATGTTTCTATTAAGTTTGTTTTTTTAAATACAATTCTACTACATTATAGTATAAACGGTCATTGAGATCCATTTTAATTTCTATATTATGTAATTTGAAAGAAAAACGTTTAGTGAGATTTTGTCCTTTAATGTTCATGTGATTGATTTCTTGAAATTTCTAGGATATCGGAGCTGGAAAGGGTAAATACTATGCTGTCAACTTTCCACTGAGAGATGGTATTGATGATGATTCATATGAATCAATATTTAAACCAGTAAGTACAATGTATAATCAGTGTTCATACAGGTTCTTTTCTTCCATCTTTATGTATCTTGTTCATGATACAGAAGTTTTCTTATTGGAACAACTTGAACTTGCACAATAAGAACAAGGATGTGCTGATGCCATAAGAATCTTGTTTGAGCAAATGTGATATGATCTACTTGTTAAGGTATCTGCAATTGTTTTCACAAAAAAGTTGGTTTGATTGTAAGTGTAGAAACTTCAAAAGGAAAACTCATTGTGACGTCATAATTTACAACAGAAATAACACTTACTGCATTTTGTGAAATTGACAGCTGGAGTATAATGAATGGTGGTCAAATATCTTTATTTAATAACAATTTAGAAGAAATAGTGATTTCCTCATTAATTCTACAACTTGTGATATTTTATTAATGAGATATAGACCTTTTCATATTCATACTATGAATGAATCTTATTGGAAAGGATTGAATTCAAGTATGGACTTTTCATTGAATATAGATGTATTGAATCTTTTCCTTTCTTGTTCTGTGACAGTCCTTTGGATAAAAAATTTGGGAAGGTCTTATTTTTGTTGTTTTAAAGCCACTGCACAGCATTTATTCTCTTTTACTTACTGTTATTTGTAGGTAATGACCAAAGTTATGGAGATGTACCAACCCAGTGCAATAGTATTACAGTGTGGAGCTGATTCCCTGTCGGGTGATAGACTGGGGTGTTTCAATCTTACACTGAAAGGTAATTCTTATTGTAATCCATTCTTAATGGTATGTCCTTGAACATGTTTTCATTTTATAAATAACCGCCACCATGGTGAATTGGTTAGTGTGCTTGCCTCGAGTGATTAAGGTCGTGGGTTCGATTCCCAGCCGGGTCAAACCAAAGACATTAAAATTGGTATTTGCTGCTTCTCCACTAAGCATGCAGCATTTAGGAGTAAGAGCAAAGACTCTTTGGCCCAAAGTCAGAATAATGTGTCTGGGTAAAGTGACATGTCTTCCTGTGGACTGTTACTTTGGCGAAATAGCACGTTAAAAATCTGGCTCAGCATGTCGGTCTAGTACAAGGCAGGGTTAATTAATCATCATTTTATTGCTATGTGCTCTCGTCCTGAATATGCATGAAATATATGCCATGGGATGTTAAGCACAAATCAATCAATCAATCTGGTTATCTCTTTAAAAAGGAAAGATTAACTCAAAATCCAATAAATTGTTGTTTGGCAGGGAGGCTGGAAGCAGGCCACCCAAAGAACATTTCAGCAAAGCTAAGATTCAATCAATCCAACAATTTCAGAGGAGAAGTTACTTGTTTTACATTGTATACTTATGTGGCTCATTGTCGTTGCATTTGAATATCATCACATTTTATTTTTGGATTTGTTTACCGCCAATTATGTTTTGACCTGGTGGCCATGATGAATTTTCATTTCCCATCAAAATCTGGTAAGGACAATCTGTCTAACTTTTTTTCTAGTTTGGCTGAATGCTATCTGTTCAGTGGTTTCAGAAAATAAAAAGAAAACATGAAGTTTCCATAGCCAGCATTGGTTCCAATGTTAATCTTAAGTTGCATCATTGCAGCCATACTGAATTTAGATCAGCAAATGATTCAAATGTTAAAAAGTTTAGTTTATGACAAATTAACATTCTTGCACTCACAATTCAATCCATTTAGGGATACTGCCAAGAGGATTCTTAAAATTTTGACCAATCAAAGCACATTATTTGGCTTGCAGCAATGCTGAATTTCTGAATCGAACCAACAACACAAATTAACATTTCTGCTAACATATACATGTATTAAAATCATGTGAAAATAATTTTCATTTTGGTATCCACCTTGAATTTAAACAAAAAATTCATAAGTTTAGTATAGAACCACCTAACAATATCAATTATGCAAAGTAAAAATTCAATCAGCCTAGTTGTTTCTGACAAGAAGTTTTTTTTTATTTTGGACTAATCAGAACACATGATTTGCTCTGGCAGGCATGTTAAATTTCTTATCTGCAACAAATTCACAAATCCTGTAATGTGCCATCTAACACCCCTCACAAGTTTGCTTCAAATCTGTTTTGAAAGTAGTTTCAGAGAAAAGATCAAAATGTAACAGGTTAACAGACAACAGTGATGACAAATGCTGACATGACCCCTCAGGACAATTGTGCTAAAAATTAGAGCTATGATAAAATTCCTATATGAAATTAAATTGAAAAAGGTATACAACTCAGATAAAAAAGACAAAATGCAAATAAAGTTTAAAGTTTCACCTTATTTATTCAACAAATTCTAAGGATGGTAGTATGTTATCATAAATAAGAGTAGAGCCAACTATTTCACAAGTGCTTTTATCAAGTTACAAAGAACACTTGTTCTACTAAAGTGATGTAAAAAAACAAGATACCATGTCTCTATTTTTCCAAGGTTTCAAGTTAAACATGAAAATAATAAAAAATAATGGTGTTAGTTCTCTACTTTTTGTGGTTAAAAGATTTAATCAAGCCATTAAAAAATATTTATTTATAAATTTCACATATAAAGCTTATCATGTTTTGAAAAAAACCCACACAATTGGCAATTTCCAAAGTGAGCTGTGCTGACAGTAATTCAAAACTGACATATAGACAGTTGGACACCCCTGGCTAAAATTCAAGGATGGCAAAACTGGGTCTGACACAAGTTTTGTAGGACTGGCAGAACTCACTTGCTTGTCAGACCCAATGTCTGGCAGACAAAAAGAATTTCAGCATCTCTGCACATTGCAAGAAAAGAAGCATTTTCAGCAATCATTAATCAGGCAATGATATAAAAATACTCATTATACATTGAATATGTACATGTCTTGTACACATACATGAAAAACTCTTTACAAGCAGTTAAATTTGACTTTTGAATATTTGTTATAAGTATGATGTGGGTCATGTCTTTCTGGCAAATACTCCATATTCTTTTTTTAAATGTCAATACTCCAAACATTTTTTTTTCTAATGACAATAACTGTGATAGGCTGTATCAGTGAAATTGATAAAGTGCTAATTTTGTAGATTTTAAGTAAAAGTGGCCTTCTTGATTGGTTGGCAGAAATGTTGAATAAAATGTTCTAAGTAGATAATCTAGGAACTATTAGTTTGATAAGACCAATTATCCCAGAAAATCACACAGTGATTTGCTGACTGACAGACAGATGTCAAATGCAAAGTGATAGCTATAGCTTTCATTACACTTCAAGTCATGTATGCTAAACACAAAAAAAATAAATCAATAACTAATTTCTCTAGAAAAACAAACTTTTAATTTTATATGTTTACCAATGTAGAATGAGTAGTGATTAATCAGAAAATTCAATCAATGTATTGGGCTGTTACTTGTAGAATACTTAAGACAGATCACACTTAATATGCTTCCAAACTAAAATTTTAAAATTTCCAAACCTATGTGAAACCCCTATTTTTTGTAAAAATTCCAGTTTATCCTGGCATGGGTCCAGTGACCACTCATCATTCACGCCAAACCTGTGGTACATGTACTTGGCTGCAAGACATTAACTCTGTACTGGAAGCAATGTCTGTTATATAGATGAATACTGCCATTTTAAGATAATAAAGTATCACAGGCAACACCTCTTCAATGTTTCATGATGCCTCGTTAAAGAGTTTAATTGTGCATGGGTGAGGATGTTGGAAATAATTATAGTAAAGGAATACACAAGTACAATTTCCTTTTCCCTTTCAGAATACAGTTTTCCCATAATAGATAGTACAGGCACTTGGGACATGAACTCTACTCCCCCTCCCCCCATTGCTATGTGCAGTACATTATCATAAATACAACCAAATCAAAAGGTGCTGCAGTCAACAGATCTGTATGTACGGTAAGGTTAGAAAATCATAAAGAATTCAAAATGTGTTCAATGGTATCAGTCAGAAATCCCACCTCTATAAAAAAAAATTTAACTAGTGCATGCTGTACAAGTTAATTATTTGGTAAAAAATTATCTCCCTTTTCAGATTTTATTTATATTTACTTGTGTTAGTCAATTTAGTCAAAATAAGCCTGAATTAATGAATCTTTAATGGCTTTGCAAACATAGTTATCTTTGTTGAGATGGTTCATAAACAGTGTAAGAAGTGACTTTTTTTAATGATTTGCCCCATAATAATTTAACTTGCCCTCAAGTAGGTTGCAGTACTGATCGACCGATTTTTTTCCACTTGCTTGTCCGGAAACCACAACTTGTTTTTTTACTTGAATGACGGTATTTTAATTCTCATGGGCAAGTGGGCAAGCGCTTATTTCTAACACTGCATAAAAAGATTTAAATTAGATAGAGTCTCATTCAAAAAATATTTCATTACAAAGGGAACAACCATTTAACTTTAAGGAGGAGTTATGGTCATGATGGTTTTATTCTCAGACAAATCTGGCCTGCAGTGCCATAAATTTTTCTAGTTGCAATTAGCATAATTTTTTTTTTATAATTAAACACTATGACAGGTGGAGGGGCACTGGCTTCAGAATATTTTTTGTTACCTGCCTGTCCAGAAAATTTGTACAGGCAGAATATTTTTATTGAAGAAACACCCAAACCTCCCTCGATCAGAGTTAAATGGCCATTCCCTTAGATATTGATGCTATATATGTTATTGTATAGTTGTGTGTCACATGTAGTATTTTGTTCTCATTTGTAAATGCAGTCACTGTAGTTTGAGCTGAGATTTTTTAAGTAAATTTTCATGTTTGTTAAACACTGAAGTCTATACAAGTAAAAATTATAGGGATACATAATCCCTAATGAACCTCATTAAAATGGTGTTTGGGGGTTCAATGATAAGTGAAAAATCAATGACTTGAACCATTACAATTAGGTACTGTATATAAGTTGGCCCATGTGGCCGAACATCATGATGATATTCTTGTTGTTTGACTTCGTGCTAGCTTCTGAAACATTTTGTGAATCTCTTTATGCTAGTATAGACTGTGCTCTCAAAAAGTCTCGTTCGTCTGCAAATGGTTACCTCCCTTTGCCCGCAAATACTGACCACTAAAGACCCAAGTGAACATGCTCTCAGATACATTGTAGCTGTTTATTTCATTTTAATCTTGATCTTCACACTTATGAAAGAACTGTGTTCAAGTTTGATCATTTAAGCGTGTTTGCATTGACTTAACATTGTCTGGACATTTTAGAATAATTTTTTTTTAATTATCACAGTAAAATGAATTCGAAGATACCCAAGGGGCAGACAGAAATCGTTGTTAGAAAACAAACAAGAACATGGCCAACAAAATGAAACGAAAGACAAACATTCTAGCACACAACACTACAATAAAAACTAAAGCTGAAGTAACACGAACAACTAGAGGCTCCCAGGAGCCTGTGATCGCTCACCTGGAATACAGTTGAGAAGATGTATAATGTCAAAACTAGAAAAAGCAGCTTACTCCCAGAGAGTCATGTTAAACTAAGTTCGGCACCGGCGGCCATCTTAATTGGTCGGTGAGGATACCAGATACAATTTTAGCAGAAGACCATCTAAAGACCATTCCACTAAAGTTTTGTTCCAATTTTCTCAGCAGTTTCAGACAAGGAGAAACACCCTTTTGTTCTACTTTTAGTAACGGCGGCCATATTGGATGCCGATCAGGATGCGGGATACAATTCTGAAAGGGGACCACCCAAGGATCATTCCACCAAAGATTGGTCAAAATTGGCCAAGCAGTTTCAGAGGATAAGATTAAAATGTGAATTTTGGATGGACGAACGACAGACGAAAGACACCAAGTGATGGCAAGAGCCGTCACATGGGCTTTTAGGTCAGGTGATTTAAAAACCAGGGTGAGTTCATACAGGTGCTTCGGAAGGGTAAGTAATACCTTGCCCACTACACAAGCGCTTGTGGCATTTTTTTATATGTGGTGTAAAAATTACGTGCTTTTATCGAATATTATACAGAATCGAAAAATGCAGCGGGTCGCTTGTTATTTAAGACCAAGCGAACCACAGCATTTTCTCAGTTTCGTTATAATAGATAAGTGCACGAAATTTGTACACTAGAAATTAAAAAATACAGTGGAAAAGAGGGTGGGGATCCGATGCGCCAAGCGCCTGTGATCAACAAGTGACACCCGTTCTGTTACTCAAAGCCGATGTATAGTGACAACCGATGTTACTCACAACCGGTATAGGAACGGATTTGTAGTCAAGAAAGATATCCGTTGTCATTTGTGAAATAGATATTTCATACCGGTGAACCAAATCATGCCATGATGGCGACCGAAAAATTTCCAGAGTGATGACTCTTGTCGGAATATTTTAATATTTTTGTTAAGGAGTAGAAACCAGGTACTCTCAAGCACATGAATAAGCGTTTTACTGTCCGTAAACCTCACTTTATGGAATGAAATTTAAAAAGGTTAACATTGGCGAGTCTTTTTTAGATGGTAAATTTCCCATTGTATTTTTTGTCTTCTTAAATTAAGAGGTGATTTTGTGAACAATACAAGGTCTACTCTGGCTTAATTTGCACTCAAAGCTAAAAAAACACGTCATCATGTATAATTAACAAGACTTTATAAGAACTTATTACCGAAAGTGTCTGTGTAAACTCTCTCGAGCAAATTTTAAGACATAATCATAATGGCTTTCCTATTTGAATACACTGATGAAATGCAGGAATATGAAATTACTCTAACGATATACAAACTGCTAAACTCTCCATATAGCACGAAAAACTTGGTAGTCAGGTTAAAGGCATTTTTGTACAACCTTATTCCCGGCTTTGAGCCCTCACAGTCAGAATTACATTTTATCTTCTTTGATACTGTTTGCCATTTTGGACTATATTATTTAAGTTGCCCCAGCGCATTTTTCATTCAATATTCAAAATGAGGCATTCTAAAATTAAAATGAGTTTGGCATTTTAAAAATATCATCTTCTACTGTTTCGCAAAATCGTCTACTTTGTAAGATGGTCCTTTGGCAGTCCAGTCTAAAAATATTTTTGCCGGGATACCCGACTGCCAACCAAGATAGGTTTTAAAGTAAGTTTCGTTTAAACATAAGACCCAATCTGAAATAAACTCAAAGATGTTTTTAAACTGCTTAAATTTGTACCCTGTATAGGGGAATGGTACTTGTGGAGACCTCTATATTCTTAAATTCCCTCAACTGTCTTTGCAGTCTAAGACCTTGTCTTTTAATTTTCATAATAACCAAAATTTGACAACTTGCCGGAGTCAGACAAATATAAGTGATGAAGACATAAGAGTTATATTGAATTAGCTAATCATATTGGCACCTAATAATTCTCCCCAAACTGCTGACTATTGGTATGATCATAGATGCATTTTTAAACATTGTATTTGAGTTATCTCTCTTTGTCAATTCATCCCCACACCATGGCTGTCACATCGTCGCAAACCACGGGTAAGAGTCCACGCGCGCTCCCTCAAACGATGTGAAATCAACCGTGGGTAACCGACGATGTGGCTGTCAATGTGTTTATTTATGTGTGTGTGTGTGTGTGTGTGTGTGTGTGTGTTCAGTTTTTGAATTTTCTTGACGTCTTATAATATATTTCGAGTAATCAAGATTGCTATTTTTAGTATATTCTAATGAAGTTTCATCTTTTTTGCTTAGTATGTCAATTAATAGAACAAATGCTTTAGGAACATCGTGCAATTTGGTAAACGGTCCTTTTGAAAATGACGCGTATAGCTTAATATTAACGTTATATTTCAAACTAGTGCTGGACTTCTCTACAAAATTAAGCTTGCTATAAACATGTACATGTAATTAACACATTAAAACTTACCTGTCGTGCTCATCACAAATTAGATAAAAGGTAAAATTTGATGTGTAAATGTTGTTATTTTATCATTGTTTCGATCTTAACGCCTTCTGCACATTGAATTGCAAACTTACTTCGTATATCAAGTTTCACTTCAACCCCAAAGAAACCGAACAATAATTGAAACTACAGCCACCGTTTTCGTTCAGGCAAAACACTGTTCTTTGCTTCTATCATCCGCAAAATTCTTTAATTTTCATCTTATTTCATACAATTCCATGTAAAAAAACGTTTTACATATAGGGTGTATGATTTCCTAATAGACACAAAATCAATGAACATTGACAACATTCCTCAATATCTAAAACATTATATAGATCTGGTATAAAAGTAAAAACATAATGTGTACTTCTTAAGATTTAATTCTCTTAATCAAACAACTTCTTGCAGATACATCTGAAACTACTGGCTTCTGTCCTTATACGTCTTAAACTTGCATTTGCTTTTACCCAGTAATGCGGAAAAGGTTATCTTTTATTTTTCTGTCAGTTATTATTAAAATAATGCACGTAAAATCATATGAAAGTTTTGACAATGCACCTAGTTTTGCATCGTGATGAAGGAGAGAAACGATGTGAAATCAACCGTGGGTAACCGACGATGCTAGTTTTGTATATAAGTTTGTATATATGCTGACTGGACGTTAACGAATGTAGAAGTGTGGGTTAAATTGGTGCTTATTCCGTCGTTCTGTAATGTAAAAAAAAACAAACAAGATCTGACTAAACTCACATCGCACGTGATAAGGTTTGTCAGGGGCAGGTTGAGACAGTAAAAATATCATTGATATATTTTGTTTTAGCTGTGTAATGTTTCCTGTATGTTGAATTCATCTACCAATATGTATATTTTCTTGTCGGATTTGGGTAATTTCTGTTTGATTTATTGTGGTTAGTTTTTTTAATACTTTTGGTTTTCTTTCATTTTTCCTAAGACCACAATTTAAAGGAGGTTGGGATCCATCTAAACTAGTTTAAACCCATCACATGTCTCACGTGCCTGTCCTAAGTCTGGAATTGTGGCTTTAGGTTTGTCTTTGTGTTATATGTTTTACACTGTTTTGTTTTCCCGTGGTTGGAGTGCAGTCTGTCTGAAATTTACCCTAACCAAGCTCGGTGGTTCTCTCCGGGTTTTCCGGTAACAGTAAAACTTACCACCGCGAAATGACTGAAATATTGTTGAAAGTGGCATTAAACCCCAATGAAACAAACTGTTAAAGAAATTTGATAGCTAATTTTTAAAACATGTTTGTAAGGGGGTGATAATGCGTTAAAAGTAGACCTTTTGTGTGAGGAATTACTTTCCTTGAATTTGTGCTTCATTAAAGTTTATATATAAAACAATGACTGGAAAGTGAACTGTTAGATCAATTGGAATGTCAAATATCGATGCAACATACACCAAATGATCAACGAAAATCACTGTTCAATAATATACTTGTGGTCGTTTTCCTGATCACAGAGTTGGAATTTTTCTGAATTTGTTTCCAACATTGACCTATGAACAGATGAACCCGACTGCGTTTTTTTAAATAAAAATTACGTGCGTCCTTCGATTTATGGAATTTACGCTTTCAACCATTTCCAAAGAACACTTCGTCGGGCGGCCCCATGAAGTTGCATTTGGATGTGTAGAAAACACAAGCATTCTAAGCCAATTGAAATAAAAACAAAATAAGACAAAGGAAACTTGATAGTAGTATGATTCAATCTCGCCAATGGATATGCAAATTGATAGAGAAATCATTGGACAATTACCACATTCCTGACAACATCAAGGGAATTTAAAGAGTTACTTCGATGGAATGATGCTTGTTTATCCTACATTTTTCATAAGGGAAGATCAATACAGCATATCAGAGTCTGGAGAAAGGTATTATTGCTTGCAGCACAGTATCACCTATATAATTTATCATGGCAATGAACATCATAATGAAGGCAGCCGAGATAGAAACAAGGGGACCCAAAATGAATTCCGGAATATACCAACCTGCCAGTAGAGGATTCATGGATAACCTACCAGTAAAAACCAAGTCCCAGGTAGACACTATAGATTGGTTTAATCGGCACTTGAAGAGTTTGCATCATGGGGTAGAATGATATTTAAGCCCTGTAAGTCAAGGTTTATGATATGGCTCAAGAAAACAAACAATTCAGGATTGCAAATCTTGGATATATCAGCACGGGATGTTACCAAGACTTATGTGGCTGCTTGTGCTGAACGAGATACCGCTGACAACTGTTGAGACACTAGAGAAACTGGTAAACAAGAACTTGTAAAAAGGTTCAGAGTGCCACCAAGAACTTTATTAACTTTGCTTTTACTGTAGATCATCCCAGCTGTGGACGCATTTTCATCAGTGGTAGAGGAATTAAGGGTCAGCAAATGCAGGCTGGTTATGACAAGGACAAGAAAGTTAGTGAAGCTGGTTTACAGACACGAACTGTTTGAACATCTGTTTCTTGTTGGGCAGAGAGTATGTTAACATTGCGGAACATAATAGGCGACACCTGTATGATACAAGGACTTGGTATAGATCACTTTTAGCAGTGGGGTAATTCAGAAGGGATGGAGCGAAGAGATATGGTATTGCAAGAAATCGTTGACAGAGTAAAGCATGGACCAAGTGGAATCTACCAGTTATAAAGGTAACATTTCCAGAGCATTGGGGGAACAAACCAATCAGGATTTCTTTCATGCTGCGATCACCATCACCTAGCAACCTGTGTAGATGGGGACTAACCAAAGACCCTAACTGCAAATTATTAAGAAAATGACAATGGCACACATCCTTTCTGGTTGCAAGACAACTCTACAGAAGGGCAGATATGTGTGAGAAATGGAAGGTTTTACACCCTCTTGTGGATGTACTGGAGGCAAAACGCAAGAAGAAAATCCAGAGTGGAAACATGTATTAAGATCCATACAGTTTGTAAGAGCAGGAGAAAAAATTCAGACTTTATCATCAAGTCAAGTCGGGCTACTTAATGGAATATTAGCGTGGGAAATGAGAGTGGACCTAAAGAAACGTTGGGTTTTTCCAGGTGTTCCATACAACTTGAGGCCAGGCATAGTGTTGTGGTCTGGAATAAGAAGGATGAAAATGTTAATAGAACTTACAGTGCCATGGGAAGAAGGATGTGACAATACACACGAGAGAGATACTTCGAAGTACTACGGGTTGCTAGAACTATGCAGAACCGGAGTACATTATTATTTCTAGTAGAAGTAAGAGTTAGAGGTTTATAAACACAGTCACCATGGAG
>JAULBM010320242.1:0-13584 GCA_032357055.1 Geukensia granosissima | reverse complement strand
TCACAAGTTCTTTGAACTTACATGACTTCAAATAAAGATAATTGCGAGATGCAGCAGGTTTTTGTGTATATTTTTTTTCAGTCATATTGGTGGAACTGTCGGATGTAAAATGACATACACAGACATATTGGGCTTGCACCTTGTATCTGCTTTCTTAGCACAACAAACATCTTTTTTTTTCTGAAAAAAAATTGCTTTTTTCTGTACTCGTAAGTATTTGATATATGTCAGTTCCAGGTGGCAGAAAATTTAAGGAGAAATTCTTTTCAGTAGAAGACACAAAACCATAACTTTGATTGATACAACTTGAGTATTCTGACATTTTGTCAGATCTTGCTTGTTTTTAACCGGCCGGAATTTGGTTTTCTTGTCAGATGTTTTTGAACGAGTCTTTGCTAGTGATTGTTGGTCTTGTGTAGGTGATGAAGAAGATTTTGACGTAGTAGCGTTTGTAGATTGTTTTGGAGACTGGTTGTTTGGTTTAGCGGTGGCAGCATAAGAAGACGTCCTCAACTCATATGCTCATAATTTTTTTCTCTTGCATATCCGGAAGTTGCCCTCGTGATTTTAGCTCACCTGGCCTAAAAACTTTTGCCATCACTTTGCGTCCGTCGTCCGTCCATCCACAATTCACATTTTAATCTTCTCCTAAGAAACTGCTTGGCCAATTTTGACCAAACTTTGGTGGAATAGTCGTTGGATGGGCCTCTTTCAGAATTTTATCCGGCATCCTGATCGACCATCCAGTATGGCCACCGTTACTAAAAATAGAACAAAAGTGGATTGGTGTATTAAAAAATCATCTTGTCTGAAACTTTTGAGCCAATTGGAACCAAACTTTAGTGGAATGGTCTTAAGATGGTATTCTTCCAAAATTGTTTCCGGCATCTCCACCGACCAACCAAAAAGGCCGCCACAACCGAACTTAGTTTAGCATGGGACCCTAGGGGAAATTCACTTAAAAATCTGTCTGATTGGAATCGAACCAAACTTTAGTTGAATGGTCCTTAGATGGTCCTCTACAAAAATTATATCCAGCATCCCTACCGACGAACCAAGATGGCCACCACAGCAACACTTAGTAAAACATGGGACTTTATGGGAAATTCACTTAAAAATCTTCTTGTCTGAAACTGATGAGCTAATTGGAACCAAACTTAATGGTCTTCAGTTGGTCCCCTCTCAGAATTTTATCTGGCATGCCAAAATACAAAATTACCAATGTTAAATAAATATGGAAAATTTAGGTATGCTATATATATAATTCAAGGAGTAACCTCTCATCAGAAGCAGTATCAGAATCGAAACATAGGAAGTCAAAGATTCAAATATAGCAAAAGAAACACTCAACCAAACAACTCGAAGTGGGAAGCCAAATCCGATGGCAAGGACAACTGACCGATAATAACTATTTTCATAAATCAAATTTTACCCAAAAATTTCATATAGCTTGTAACATAAATGAGACAAGTTTAATCTGCCATGGCAGGTTGCAGATTCCGCCAGCTGCTTTTTTTTAAAAAAAGAAGCACTCAACCAAACAAATCGAAATGGGAAGCCAAATCCGACGGCAGGGACCACTACTAAAATCGTTTCTTTTCAAGGCGTTTCCAAATTTTCAGTGTTTTAGAATTTTAGCAAATACAGCAAATTTCTGTAAAACATTGTTTGATAAATCATGTCAGGCAAGTCTGACAACTGGGCTGGTGAAACGCTCGGGAACCAATGTTCCACCAGCAGAAATGTCGACCCAGTGGTTTCAAAATACAAATGACAAATGTTAAATAAATATGGAAAATTAAGGTATGCTATATGTACATTTCAAGGAGTAACCTCTCATCAGTACCATTAGAACCGAAACATAGGAAGTCAAAGATTGAAATATAGCAAAAGAAGCTCTCAACCAAACAAATCGAAATGGGAAGCCAAATCCGACGACAAGGCCAACTGACCGATGATAACTATATTCATAAATCTGAATTTACAAAAAAAAATGTCATTTAGCATGTAACATAAATGGGACAAGTTTAATCTGCCAGGGCAGGCTGTAGACTCCGCCAGCTGCTTTTTGTAGTTTTGACAATATACATCTTCTCAACTGTAATCCAGGTGAGCGATCACAGGCTCCTGGGAGCCTCTAGTTTAATCAAATAACATATGGTTATAAAAAAGAGCGATTGGTGGCCTTGAAAACTAGTAATGGTTCTATATTGTTTCCAAAAAACATAATTTAAATTCTCTTTTAGCAACAAACAGATGCATTGGCAGGCAGTGATATCCAGAAAGGTGATGAAAAAAGTAAAAACTTTATATCATTTTAGAGAGAGATGTGAACGTTCAGATACACAGACACAAAATGATAATGAGGTATTGAATAAATTTCATTTTATGATTGAAGGGCGAGGGTGGATGATCCTTCTTTGGTAAATTTGTGAGAGATCTTCATTTTTGTACCCTTCCGGAAGGATAAGCATGTTCTGCTCCACCGATGGCACCCGTCATATGACAAGTAGTCAAATCGGATCATGTATCAAATCAAGAACGTTATCATATCCGGTAAGACATGGAAATTTCAAAGGAATATATATACATCTGTGAGACGGAAACACCATAAAGATAAAATGTAAAGTAAAGTAAACTCATAGTTCGTATTTAACCTGTAAAATTCATGAAAATTGGTAACCCTCAAATATAAGTACTTTCACTGTATATAGATTTATTTTCTATTGACAGTTTGATTCTTTATTCATCATAGAAAGACATGTTAGCATATTCACTTGAAATTTCTCAACTAATTTCTTTTCAGTGTTCAAGTCAGGAGTTATCCATGGGACTGGTCAACTCTCAGGAGCCAACTTGGAGTCAGAAGTTAGGCATTGACAGCTTGAAATCATTCAATGGAGAAATACAGCATCTTGGAAAAGGAAAAATCAGTCCTCTCAAATAACAGCTTAATACACAGTTGTCTGACATTACACCACAAGCGAAAAATTACTTAAAAAGAAAAGCTAAGCAAATGAGGACATACACACTTCACTGAATTCCATCGCTCCTGATCAGACTGAGGAACTTCTTAACCTATTTTTTGTAGTCCAAAGATACATTGCAGGTAAGTTTATGACATTATCAAGTACTAAAACCAAAAAAACGAAATTCCCATATTATCAATTCATTTCAAAGCTTAATACAAAATGGCTACAAGGAGCATTTACATGTTTGATTGGTCAAAGTTTTAAACCTCTGAAAATATAATCAATGTGGAATGTGAACTGATATATGGAGTATCTGTTGAAGGTCAGTCATAAAAATTTGTATCAATATAAAAATAGGAGATGCAGCATGATTGTCCATGAGACAGCCACCCACTAATTGACAGTCGAATTTAAACTTCTACAGGTCCCATTATGGCCTTCAACAATGCACCAGAGTCCATACCATAACGGAAGCTGTAACAGGCCCGGAAATACAAAATGTGACATGTAGAAGTTCAAATTCTACTGTCATTTAGTGGGCGGCTGTTTCATGGACAATCATGCCACAACTCCTATTTTTATATTCTCTGAATGACAGACAGGTGTCTAAGTTCAATATGTGCATGTTTTTTAATCTATCCTATATTTTAGCCATTTCAATTTCAGGTTTAATGATAAAAGAGCCTCGCTATAGTGAGGCCCAATCCGGCAAGTCATATTGCGATGCCAAAATTGCCCATTTACGCCGAAAGACCCGCTTATTCGTATCAGAAGGTAACAATGTAAGACTGGCCAAAGAAATGAAAGAGGCTATTGACAGTAATGGAGGTGTTACAGGCTGTCAGGTTGCTGTAGTGGAGGTGGATTATAGTAACGAAACACTGTTTTCCCACAAATTCATGAATGTCGATGCCATCTCTAATGTTAACGTAGAGGAATGTGGATTACGACTTTTTAAGGCATATGAAATTGGAAACGGAAATCATGTTGAGTTCTCTGAAGTGAACGAGATTATAAATGCTTTTTATGATGAAACTAATCTCAAAGGGCTTGTAGATTTTGATCTTCCTTCCAAACCTGTTGGTAAAATTGAGCTAAAGAGTAGCAATGAACCAGTTGAACTTTTTCCTTGCAACGAGGATGGTTGTATTAGAAGTTTTGAATCCTATGCTGCATTTGAAAGCCATCTTCATTGTGAAAGGCATACCTATCAAGAATCAGTATTTTCCACATATGACAAAATAAAAGTCAAGTGGGCAAGCACAATACATATGCAAGATCTTTGGTTAGTTCTCAATCCAATTACAACCTTCAAGACCAAACCCATATTGTACAAAAAGGATGGGCACTTAGAAAAGACAGGAAGGTAATTAGATTCAAACCTTTTGTGCGTGAATATCTTAATTTTGTGTTTGCTGCAGGAGAGAAAACAGGAAAGAAATCAAGTGTAATTGAGGTAGCAGCTAAGATGAGAAATTTGAAAGATGACAATGAACAGAGAATGTTTATTCCAGATGAGTGTTTGCAGCCAAGCCAAGTGGTTTCACACTTTTCAAGACTTTCACAGAATATATAAAGTTCAAAGAAGAAACAACAGCAATAATCTAATGATTCAGTGGACGATGATGAATTTCTTGTAGGTGTACTGAAGGAAATTGAAATCCATGAGTTGCAAGAACATGTTCTTAATGAACTTCAGGATACATCTTAATTATATGTGAAGTTTTGCCATCCCTTTGTCATCTCCTCAGCTCACCTGGACCAACATTAAGCTATGTTGGAGTAATTCTCCGTTTCAGCTCACTTGATGTAAAGGTCATATGAGCTTTTGCCATCACTTGGCGTCCGTGGTCTGTCCGTCATAAACATTTCTTCAAAGATATTCTCTGAAACCACTAGGCCAATTTGAATCAAACTTGGCAGTAATTGTTCTTAAGTGGTCTTCCTTCAGAATTGTGTCCTAGATGGCTGCAACAGCCGAATATAGTTTAACATAGGATCCTATGGTGAAATCAGTTACCAACCAAGTCAATTAGAACAAGTGTTTAGGTGGTCCTCTTTCAGAATAATATCTGATGACCAAATTTGTAATCAAAAATGCTTGCACAGCCAAACATATTCTAATGTACGATCCAGTGAGAAAACCGTTTAAGAATTATCTTGTCAGAAACCTTTTCTGGTAATTAGGTGACCGATTACAGGCTCCTGAGATCCTCTAATTTAAGTTTTTCTTTATTTTTAATTTGATTACTTAAAGCAAGGTCACCTCAGAAACTATTGGACATAAATGTGTAATTTAATGAAAATTGATAATTTTTTAGGTATTAGCCTTTGGAATTTCTATCCAAGAAAAACATGGTTGGTTTTACAAAAATAGAATGTTGCTTATTGGGCCAGTTGAGCAATTCAGGTTCTTTAGAGCAATAAGTTTAAATCAACTGTAATATACATGTAATATTTGTTTACATTATGCAAATAATTTTAAATACATGATCATCATTGACAAAAAACCTAACATAACATTAACTTGCTTTAGTACATAGGTAAATATACCATAATCAACATTTTTAAAAATAAAAATAACTTAATATAGTTATAGCTTCTTCAATATTGTTGTTTACATTTTGGGTTGCAAAAATAAATTGTTGAGAAGAGGCTTCCAAAATGATAGTTTTTACTTGTAACGTTTTCTTTAAATATTCCAAGTTAAATATTTTCACTGGTATTCAGCAGGAAAAAATTTTCTTTTATTTTACTGTATTATGAAAAATAACAGGATTTTAAAAAATTCTCTGCCAAAGAATTGTACATATTATTGGACCTTTCATATTTGTTGAATGAACTTCAATTTTTGTATATCAAGACTTTAAATAAGCAAATTTTCAAATTTTGAGTTTTGTTGTCATGGTAACAAAATAATTGTATACATGTATATAAAAAATTGTTTTCATTCTCTATAAGGTACTAAAATGCTATAAATAACAGTTCAATTCTCAACAATAACTTTTTTTAGTTTTTAGCAGAATTTGAAAGTTTTTTCTATATCAACATAACTAAGGAATAAACATTGTCAAATTTGATATTTTGCTCGTTGTTGCCATAGTTACAATAATTCTAAAATGATAAAATAACATTTTCTTTATTTCTGTGGTTCTATTAATGAAACGTATATTTTTTCCTGTCTTAACTTTTAGGACTAATAGCATTTTCTATAAACTGATGCATTCAAATAGGCAATGTTTAATATATGTAGCCACTTTTTTTTTGTTGCCATGGTAACCAAATATTTGTAATTTTAAAAAAAAAATAATTATTATTTTTATTTTTATAACTTTTTGTTGACCAAACCATATATAAACATTTGTACAAATATTCAATTTAGCCTTGATAAATTAATTTCAGCACTGTGGCATTATAATAGCCAAATATTCAAAATATGAATTTTGACATTTTTGTTACCATGGTATCTACCACATGGTAAAAAAACCCCACAAATTTTAAAATTTTTTGAGGTAGGTTATGCTTTTGTCCAAATATCTGCAACTGTCTGATGTCTATATCTTCACAAGATTTTAAAAAGTGGAAATTTCACAAAAATTGTTAAAAATGTTAATTTGGTCTCCAGTGTAGATTTCCGCTTGTCAATATTTCTTTGTCATGATTCTGAGGGGCATTTTTGTTTTTATTTTTCATTACACCATTGTATGTCTATCAAAAACTGTGAACATATCAAATATTAAACTTTTCAAACAAACTTTTATTTATACACAAAGATTTCACATTTCATTGATTTCAATGGATTTTTTGCCTATAGCAACAAGGTAGTCATATATCCCCGTCATCTCCATGGTAACCAGGGTATTCAAGAGAAACAGATATTGTAAATTACTTAATATCCTCCTGCCTTCCTGATAGTGATGCAAAAGAATGAATTTTCAGACCCCATTGTTTCATCCACTGCCTGATTTTTATAAATACTGGCACTTAAATGTTAAATCCATTTCAACCGATTTCATTGCTGTTTGGTCTCACCACTACCCCATTTTTATATTTTGTTATTATTCAACGTAGGTAATTTTGTATTTTGTTTTTTGCATCGTCAGTAACTAGGGATATTTGGGCAGTCTGTGGTGTCCGTAATATCTCGGTTTATGGATAAAATAGCGGCGTTGTCCAGCTTTTAGCAAATGTCAGTATATTTTTAAATAGAAGATATTTTAAGAAATCGATGAAATCTTTCATTTCCTTTGATATTTTTGTGTTGAAGTCTTCAGAAATCTCCTCGTAAAATCTGTTGTCTGAAAAATTCGGTTCGATGATGTACACTTCTTTATTGAAACCGACATTCGCTCCTGTTTTGCCTGCAGGTCGCAGTTCTGTAATAACATTTAATCATTGTTATGAGATTTTGCGCTTCCTAACGCCTTGTAGGTTTTGTTGTGTGATATCTTTAGAAATCTTCGAAATCTTTTATTTTTCTGTTTTTTTTTTGGGGGGGGGGAGCACCACAAATTTCTTTTGAACAGATTTTATTTATTTCAGTGGAGGGTCCAAAATGTTGAGCAAGTCTTACTCGTTTCTTGAATAGGAAGGTATCACGAAGTAACTGTAATTGATCGGTTTTATCAGGGGAAGGGCATGAGTTTAGTCCTTTAATTAAGACTGACAATGATGTGAGATAAGGCTCTTATCGGAAAGTTTATAACTGCTTTATAAACATTGAACTGAATTGTGTACTTATCTTTTTTTTAATTCTGAATTACAAATTTTACATACAAAACACGAAACAATCCTATGTTCTAGGAATTAAACTGTATTTTTGCCAAAAAGTTCAATAATGATTAGTTGCGAAATAATATTAATCCTCAATTTGAATACCAAACATATTTTTGAGCCCAAGAGTACAAATTGTTTATGCAAAACAGCAAAATTTCCTTTGTCCAAATGATTGATACTACTTTACGAAAACATTTCAATAATAGACAGTCGCAACATGATATAAACCGTAAATTGATATTGTGTACTTATCTTTTGAATCCAGAAATACATATTTTAAATGCCGAACAGCGATTTTCCTTTGTCATAAAGATTTACAATATATTTTTATAATGTGAGTTGCGATATAATATAAATCATGAATATTAATATCAAACTACATGTATATATACTTCTGCGGTTTTAAGATATTTAAGGATTTACTGTAAACAAAGAATATTCTCCAAAAACCGATATGAAATCAACCTTACTCTATTAATATTTTACTTTTTTACAGAAAATTCACTTATGTAATATATATTGTATGCCACTATCAGTTGTAAGTAGCGAACAAGCTGATATTTTTCCGAAGCAAGTTTTAATAAAACTTATTCATGCAGTAATGGTGACTATAGTTGTCATTTTGTACATGTAGTGAATATCATGACCATTTAGGTGGACACTGAATATTTTGCAAGTGTCGCTTTTGTCCTCTAGTGGACAAAAAAATACGTGGTCGCGCGACTTCTAGCGGTTATGAAAAAGCGGACTTACGAACGCTCAGCGGTCACAACTAGCGTTTAGCCTAGCACTTCAGGTTACGTGGTACTGGTTTTGGGTGTATATGATTTACTGCTTCTTTTTTAAAGATAATTCCAAAATAATTGCTATCCTAGTGATTAAAAATTGGTTGGGAGAGGAAGATTCCTTTCTTTTTGACTGCAAGTGTGTGTGAATAACTTTAAAGGTGTATTTTATCTTTAAAAGACCGCTAGGTCACTCTGAGACCAATTCTCTAAAAAACATTCGAAATAATAAGTGGGTTAAGTCAGGTATGTTGAGGTTAGAAAAAACTGCCAAAACAATACGTCATGAAACTGAAACAGTAACTGTTCAATTGGTTCATGACATCTGGACTAAAACAAGAAGTACACTTAAGAAAAAATAACTCTAAAGTGGACACTTTGAGAATTTTCCTTTAAAATGTTTGCTTGGAATTTACTTGTACATGTGAGATTTTTGTGTCATGAATAATTACACCATATCCCCCCTTTTTCTATTCCTTTTGTTATCGATATCGATCTTATCTTATCGATCGATCTTATAGTAATAATATATTTATACACAGTTTAAAATACACTCGACCAAGTCACATTGATAATAAAAATCTTCAATACTACCTATTCTCTAAAAAGTGATCTTTAAGCGTAGCTGGGGATATCGTTGTCCGATTAGAAATGGTCCTGACGCCCGCATCAGAAGCATATCACCCAGAATTAGCTAAAATGAAGTAGTTTTAACTGCATTAATATATACTTTCTCAAATCGACATCAGTCAAATTTGTCTCAAATTTAAAAAAAAACAAACAAAATATTATCCACTACAGTTAAGTGCATTATCAGCAATCCTTCGTATTAAACATCAATATAAACTGGGAACAAAGTGGTTCTTTTTTGTTCCCAGATATAAATAAACAAGTTCCACTTTATAAGGAACAGTTATTAAGTGAATAATCATATCAAATTAATGAAACATCAATATCAATATATACAAGTACATGATCTTTTTCTTCCTGCATAATACAGAGAAAGACAAGGTAAGCTATTAAACAGTAAAAATTCATATTATTGACAATACATTTCCGGAGGTAAAATCTGAGGTAAACTCATAAACTATGGACAGGCACACTTACACAAAAAGAGCACAATGAGACAAAATTTAAAAATAAAGATTGTGAAACCCGAATTCTATAGAAATCAGTAAACTGTGAACTTTTATAAAGATCTTTATATTGATTTAACGCTCTTTTTTGTTCCGTGCTGGTGTCAAATTTATGTAACTTAAAGGTTAATCACCAGCCCAGTTGTCAGATTTGTCTGACATGAAATTGATCCAACAATCTTTAAAGATATTCGCTGCATTAAAATTCAAAAGCACTGAAAATACGAAAAGTATTCCACTTTCTAGTTGTAAAAGGAATGCGGAGATACCAAAGGGACCGACAGAAGTCGTTAAGTCAGAAGACGGACAAGACCATGGCCAACAAAATAAGACGAAAGACAAACATACGACATTACACTAAAACTTAAGCTGGAGTTACAGGAACCCTACAAAAACCAGGGTGAGTTCAGGTGCTCCGGAAGGGTAAGCAACTCCTGCTCCACTAGTGGCACACGTCGTGTTTCTCAGTAGTCAAAGCTGGTATATAGTCACAATCGACGTTAGGCACAATCGGTATAGAAACGGATTTGTATTCCATTGTCATCTGTGAAATGGATATTTCGTACCGGTCAACCAAATCATGATTGCGACCACAAAACTTCCGTAGTGATGACTCTAATCTTTCCGTGAGAAACCCTTGGATAGGAATCACAAGCCTTGGAGTAGCGAATCAATTGAGAAATATAAAAGTAAATATGAATTTGTCCAAATTGTTGAACTACCTTTCCAGTCTTCTTTTCTAACCATGCAATAGTGTCTGTAGAGGTAACCACCTTTACAATAAAACTGTATCCCACTTCCGGTAGAAATGGGTTTCAGGCGACTCCCTTTACTGTCACCAACAATAACTGGCTTAAATGTTAAATTAGTATTAACAGATCGAGTGCCTTTCGCAATGTGCTTCACTCACCAAGCTACGTGAAGATACGATAAATGACGCAAGTTAACAGTGTTGGGTATAAATAACAATCTCCACAAATATAAGTAAACAGAGTTTTCCCTATCACGGCAGTGGTGGGTTTTGCAGTCGGACGCTTGTAAATAAGTAGTAATTCACTGGCGTTCAATTAGTTCAATATAAACTCAAAGGTACAACTGTCAATGGTTTTATTATGGCATGAATATGTCGCAAAATGTTGATACCACAATGTATAAATAACGCCATTCGCAAGTCGTTATAAGTGTCACTGTATGATACGCAATTCGCAATAAATTTACAAACAGTTCACTGTATAATATTCATCATTCACAGCATCAAATTTAATCACCAATCATTTCCATTAACCATTCACCATTCACGTGAAAACTCTTTGGGCTTACAAACGCATCAAAATTACAAATTTGCAGGAGCGCAAAACCACATGGCGCGTTTAATGGAGAGACTAATGCTTGTTCCGGTAACGGATCAAGAATAAATTCCGGAACATTTTAGACATAAAACAAATATTTAAAGGATTACATTAACAACTCCATATGGAAAATATAATAGCGCTCCTAACAAAACCAACAGTCCTGCATGGATTAAAATAAAGAAAACATTTTGGTTATAATATTTTTTTTGTTCTTATATTTCTGTTGTGAATAATACTTTGATTAAATTAGTGAAGACGGGGATTTGGTAAGCTATTATCCATGTATTGGCTGGTACCACGAGTCCTACAAAAAATTTGGCAGTGACCTAAGGAGTTTTAAATGAAACAAACACAAACAATTTTATTGCAATGATTTACTCTAGCTAAAAATTTAAATGAATATAAAAGCCGTTCCTGTACAAATTATTGAGTAATTGTCAAATTATTCTTAACAAGAAGCGAACGGAGTTTCAAATTTAGATCTTAAGGTCCAAACAGGGCTCATCAGGTCCTTGTTAAGTTCTCAGGAATGTTAAAAGAAATCCCAAATACGGAAATGTTGATAAATATAAGATTCAACAAAATAATAATATAAAAAAGACACGAGGTCAAACTACCCAATGACCATTACTGGTGAAGTGGAAATGCACATGCATGTGTAATTTGATCTAAACATTCCCATTTATTTTCGAAATCAAAGGTCTAAATATATCGTATAAAAACACAATTGAAGACATAATGTAAAACCATTCATTTTACCCAGAGAAATAATGATCAATGAAATAAAAAACAAATACGAAAAAACGTATTCAGTAATGCTCGCATTAAACTGAAACGTCTTTTAAAGGTCGCCATACAGATCTTTTTTATTTTAATTTTGATTTTTTAGTTGCTTAGTCGTTGGTTAGAGATATAATCTCACGGAGATGTTGCTTCAGGAGATCGCCTCAAAAGTTAAATTCAAGCATTTTATTGGTTTTTACAACTTGGTTCAAGGTGTAAATATGTATCCACGGTTCAATGTCGGCCTTAAGACAACGGTCATGTAGATTTTAGAATGTGGTCATTCGGACTTTTTGGTGGGTGACTGTATCGTAAAACTCATGCTTTATCTTCTAGTCCTGTGAAATGTTTGGAGAGGTCACCCAATAAGAAATTTGATCATTTAGAAAAATGTCTCTCATATGAAATATGAAATTAAAAAAAACATCAAATTTCTTCACGAATTCATTTCATGTAGTGAAGAATTTTTAGTTGTTTTTTTTTGTTTTAGTATATACTTATAATAGTAAAACACTGCAGTATTAATACATGAAATAACACGACAGTTGCCACTAGTGGAGCAGGAGTAGTTTACCCTTCCAGAGCACCTGAACTAACCCTGGATTTCGAAGGGTTCGTGTTATTCCAGCTTTAGTTTCAGTGTCTTGTTGTGTGTTCTATATTTGTCTTTCGTTTCATTATGTTGGCCATGTTCTTGTCTGTCTTCCGACTCAACGATATCTGTCTGCCCTTTGGTATCTCCGAATTCCTCTTTCTTAGACTTCATAAATGTTCCCCATAAAGTGCTAAAAATTAAAAAATTGAAATGTCACAAACCAAAAATAATCTAGATTAACCAATTAATATTCATGTTTAGAGGTCAGAATTATTAATTATATTAAATTAAAAAAAATGAAATCTTCAGGCGAATGAATATTGATTTAAGATTGGTAATTTTGTATTTTTATACATCAAAATGCAAAATTTAAACAATGTCTTGTCGCACACCTAATCATTATCTTCATTGTACATTGTGTATTCATCTCTAATGGCCAGAAGTATAAATTTTGAATGAACAGTTGCATAGATTCTGAAATCGCATTAATGTTCCCCAAATATTTTTAAAAATAAAAAAAAAAACAAAAAATCTTTTTCGAAATATAAAAAATGCATTGAGCAGAGACATATATACATGTATCTAGACTGAGTATTACTTTTACTATTAGGATTATAAATACTGAATGCATAATACCACAAATTTCCGGATAGAAACAAGATTTGTTTGCAGTTTGAAAATTATCTACATTGAAGAACGTATTGCCGTTTTCTCAAATCCTTTCGTGTTTAACTTTTAATTTTGATAACATAAACGACATAATTTTATCTGTCAAAGGCATTTAGTTTGTTAGTTAACGATTTTTGACTATTCTAGACTCGTCTTCTTTAATAATTAAAGGCAGATAATGAATGGTATTTAAACACTGATATTTAAAGAATTATTTTCGTTTTTTTCAGATATAATACAAGAATTTAAAATTATAGCGATTGAAAATCAAACGTAATACATGTACGATACAAATCGACAGCTGATTATCGTTAAACGATACACATTACAAGATGCACGATTTTGAACACAAGATACACGTGAAACTTAAACCACACGCACGGGATTTCACGATACACGTTTTTGGTAGAACTTTTACGTTTCATGCACTGTATATATATGGTTACAATAGCCTAATTATGATTTCTGGTAATTAGCTAAATCTGACCCCAAGATGAAGCCCAGAAGAAAACACAG
>JAULBM010320231.1:0-13584 GCA_032357055.1 Geukensia granosissima | reverse complement strand
CAAATTAATTTTTTTTTCTATATCTGTCGTCATTTTGAAGATACAAGCGAAGGGCAAGGAATAATTACCTTTCTATAGTAGCTGAACGCATACCTCTATATCTCTTTAGTCTAATGTAAGCTTTGGGTTTTGTTTCAGATTTGCCTTTTTCTTCTGTTTGTTTGTTTTTTGCTTTTTTAGTGTTAAACCTCTCACAGAACTTCGACCTTCTGGATTTTTCTAATAAGTTTTCTTCATTTGAGGTTAATGACGGTTATATGTTTTTCTGTTTTCACTTATAAAAAACACTGATACATAAGATATATTGTGGTATAATAGAAATAACAATAATACACCAGTTCTTATTTTTTCTTATTAGTGTCATAGACATTTTTTATTTATTGCAGGCTTATTTAAACCTACTTGATTATCGTGATCTGTTTTCGGTTAAATATAAAAATAAAGAAAAACAATAAAGTTTTGAAATGAATATGCAACAGATGGGACCTCTATAACAGATGGTAATTTGCAAAGTCTGTGTAAAAATCAGGAACCACGAGAATTGAACAACATTTAATAAGGATTTTCAAATTCATATTTTTTATTAATCTCTCATCCAACCTCTTGACAAAGATATAGTATTTTATATAACAAGAATAATAACCAAAATGATTAGAAATACTGTTCATCACGTTTTTATGGTTTCAAAATCGCAAACGAAATTTTTATTTTCTCTTCCATCAATATCCATCTTGGTTGACTGTATGTTTCAAGTTGATCAAAATACTATTCCTAGGTTAAAACTGATACTGAATTTATTACTGGAAATCCATACATATATGTCTTTATTTTATGAATTATGATTATGAATTAATATAGTTATTATCATGAAATAATATTATGACTGAAAATAATTTTGCTATGAAGCTTGCGAATCTCGATTCTCTGCATATAACATAATTGAACAAAGACTGTAAAAGAATAACCTATCTCTTCGATATATACGTCCTTGACACTAGATACTTAAGACTCCAATAATTTCACATCTGTGAATGAATGCGGTCAACAGTTAAGTTGATCTCATTAATGGGATGAAATTGAAGCGCTCATTAATATCTTTTATTAAATGGTTTTCGAGATTACATTCTTGTATACAATTATGTGGGAGTCCCCTAAGTATTTTTTCTGAAATTCGGTGAATGCTAGAAAGACCATGATGCAAGTTTAAAAATACGAGTTTTATATGACTGTTTTTGTGAGACTTGCACGTATCACATCCAAATAATGTTGCAAAAATGTCTCATAAACATTTATTTTGCTTTAAATGAATGATTTCTTCATTATTACTTTAATTCAAATTCTTTATGAGTACTTCATCACAAAAATTCAAAAGTTTTCATGCATTTAAATATTTTAACATCTTTCTTGATACATTTTGTATAATTTATAAATCAAAATTTTCTACAATTCAAACATAATGAATTATATTATATTTTATGAATTATATTATAAAATATATTAAAGAAAATAAACGGACAGCAAGTATCAATGCAAAGTATTAGATACAACTTCTATTAACAATCAAACAAATTTCATTCCATGTGAGGCACATATATAACAAAACATAAACCAAAACGTTATTATCGTATCTAAAAAAGATCGGCGAACAAACATTTCAATTTAAAATTTGAATTTTTTCTCTTATATTTATCCCCACCAACTTTTTTAATTCGGAAATGGAATACAAATATGATGATACCCAATGACAAACACATATCGTTAAGTAAGAAGACAAGAGCATGATCAACATAACTTAATAGCAAACATTAGATCACAAAACACTTCAAAGCAATCTGAAGAGTCTATGAAACGAGGTCTAGCTCAGGTCCTTTGAAAGAATTGTTGGTTTATTTGTTTGTTTGTTTGTTTGTTTGTTTGGGGTTTAACGCCACTGTCAGCGATATTTAAGTCATATCGCAATTTTACTGAGGTAGGAGGCCGGAGTACCAAGAGAGAAACACTGACGTTTGGTATGCTTATCACGTGCACTGCGAATAAAATGCAACCCGTTTTTGAATGGTGCAAAAACTCAGGCGCGAGCTCAAGCCGTATAGGTGAAAGGCTACAATGATCTGTGCAATGATCTGTACAGGTAGGTTTAATTCAACTACCTAGACCACTCGACCACCTAGTCCCCTGCTCTGAAAGGGTAAGCACTCCTTCTCAACAAGTGACACCATAGTGTTACGCAGAAATAAAAACCGATTTATATTCATTAGCCTGGCATTGGAGAAGACATCCACTGTAATTGGTAAAACTAATACACTCTACCAAACTATTTGTTTAAGCTTTTTTGTTTATCATTCTTTTTAAGAACTTCAATCTTTGGATTTATTGTATTGTATATCTTTTCTACTTAGGAGTTTAAATCAAGGCCATCAGCTTAACCATTTTTAAACTTGTGTTAAATCGTACCTTAACAAAAATTATGGTACAGTAAGAATTAAATGATTGCATTAGTTCTATAATTGTTTTAGGCACATTTTATAAAATAGTAATTTTGTCTAGTTTATTGAATTCTACTAGACATTTGTTGTCTGTTCACGAGGTAAATATGCCACAGTTAATACTTGAATAATAGTCAAAAGTAATTTAAAAAGAGATAAACAAAACAAGAAAAACACTACGAGCGAAAATAAAAATTCATCAGACACTTAAGACTCTGATAATTGGACATTTGCGTCAATAGTACTGTGTATCTCAGCAATGAGGTCATATCTATCATTGACTTTTGTCGCAATAACATTCTAAAATACAAATGAGTGGGTTTTTTGTAAATTGTCTTTTTGAAGTCGATAAATTATAGCCTAAACCATCATCTAAATTTTGAAATAAGGGTTTTGCATGAAATGCGGTAATCTGAGATCGTTTTGCATCAACAACATTTACTTGTTATAAAAGAATTATAGTTTTCATTATTACTTAAATTCAAACGCGATATAGTATTCTAACACAAACGATTTGAAAAGTATTCGTATTCTTATTTCTTTATATATTTAAATTACTCTTGTATCGAAATCTGGTAGAGCACACACATATGAGAATTAAGGATGAAATAAGACAATATGTAACAGAAAAAAACAGGAAGCAAAACTGTATTCACAAATATCCGTTATACTCCCATTTAGAATATCGAGTCAGAAAAAATAAGACGTTAATGGCACTTAAAGGTAAACAGTAAAGCGTCCGACATTTTGGAGGTCGTTTTTTTATGACGTCGCAATTCACGTTCGTCATTATTCTTTTTTAGTCTAGTGTCAAAACGAGGCCGTCCGTTGATCATAGGAAGTCCTCGCTTTTAAATACAAATTTCTCCAGAGCTTGATTTCGAGTTAATGCGTAGTTAGTCTAAAAATTCGAAACATGGTCATAGGTCACTTAAATTTTATAATAACTACAACTTAATTGACAACTACAACTACAATTAACAATCAAGCACACTGCATAACTTGTATGACAAATCAAGAACAAAAGCAGACTGTTGCTCCATATTATAATAATTTTAATTTTCAGAAAATTTTCTACATTTTGTTTATGTAAAATTCTGTCATAATTTACTTTCCTTGTATTATCTCGAAGGGGTTTTTCTCACTAATAAGGTCGATATCTTTTGCATTTTAATCTGAAATATGGCACTTTATCAAAAACATTTCTGTGAAATGAGAAAATGTGAAAAACTATATTCCATTTCCAAAATTTAGATCGATAGTTATCAAGAAATTTTAAAAATTATAATTATATATGTTAAAGTTTACAAAATTATTATACTTAATCCCGCTTATTTCAATTTGATATCGTTCTTCAGTTTGTGTATGGATGTTTAAGATAGTAATTGCACTAAACATCCCTAGAACATCCCTAGAACATTTCTTTGCAATTCCGTTAGTCATGCGATGGAAAGAAAACGGAAACATCAACTTATAAATGTAAGCTCACTCAATGGTGATATTTTTTTTTACTTCCCAATAACCCATTCCATAGTTGAACAATGGAATTTAGGTCAACTTTGCAATCACGAAACAACACATTTTTAATGTCTTAAAATCTAAGGTATTGTGCTTTTTTAGATTTTTTTTTCAATAATCTAGAAACAAGTCTAAACGAAAGAATCCTTAGACGACAGAAATGATATAGATTCTCGACGTGTTGTAGGTTTAATCCTATTTTAACAAATGAAATCAGCCCGATTAAACTTTAAAAATGATTTTCGAAAACATGTCGATTGAATTGTAATACAAATAAATGTATGTTGTTAGCTGAATGACTGCTTCGGAATTGAAGGGTAAGCGTGTTCGCCTCGAGTGCGGAAGGTTTTATCAATTCTTCATTTTTTTTATCTTTTTACGAAGATGCCGCGTTCTTAGTTCATTTGTGATACCTATTACGTTTCATGAACCAAGTCTCTTACTTTTTACCACATTGGAAAAATCCGTTAAAGGAGTCTCCACAAATAATATAAAATGTAATATAAAAAAAGATTCCGACAACTTTTGCACATTTCGAATTTATAATACAAGCTCTTGGTTTTTCTCCTATCATTTGGAAAACTGGAAAACATTTTTTTTGCTTTTAGAAAATAAAAAATATTTTGAAAAATATTGCCATATATTTATACGTTATTTCAACAAAAAATAAGAATTTCGAGAATTAAGGCATTGTCGGAACTTCTTTTTTTTTCGAAAATAAATAAATAAACAATGTTCACATAAGCACAGGACAAACAACAACACCAAATTATGTTCCCGATACGTGTGTAAGATAGTCACATCTCTTTTTTAAATCCCATTTTTTAAATCTCCTTCCAAATTTTTGATTCTTTTAAGGTAGAAAGGCAAAAATATAGGAGACTCTCGTACAATAACATAGTCTTTTTTGTTGCTGGTTAACGTATTGATAAAAACTTTGACTAAATAAAATAATGAATAAGCACAGTAATGGACAAATGCAAACATCAGTAAATGCATAACAAAATATCAAACACTGTGAATTAAATCCATGACAGAATTCTTGTGTAAGAGGTCCGAATTTAAGATATAAAGCCGTAAGATCCAATCCGAAACAAATAAAAAACATAAAAGAAATGAAAAAAAAAACAACCGTTAGGGTGGATCAGAATAAAGGGGGTACATTTCTAGGAAACCACACCACGTATAGAAAAGAAACAGCCAAAAGTATTAAATCTAGAGGTTTCAAGAAGTCTTTAACAAGGGTGAAATCCCTTTGCTTGTACCTACCCAAAATCGCTTCATCCGTGTTATATTGCTTTAGCCAACCATTTATCAAATGATTTAGAGCTTTTTCGAAATAAAAAATGAATGTTTGTTAGGAAGTTGACGTTAGTCTATCAACTGAATATAACAATGAAAAATGCCTTTATATCTGGGCCAAAAAAGCAATGATTTGTACCTTCAGGAGACTTTAGTCTAGTGGTTTTCGTTGGTTTAACAGTCAACAATGTTTTAAAAGATTAGGTCGATTGTTACGTTTTATTAATAGTTTCACATTGTGTTCTGGGGCCTTTTACAGCTTCTGTTCTGGTATGAAGACCGTAATGAAATCTGTAGAAGTTTAATTTAGAATGACGGCTGCTTCATTGACAATCATGCAACTTATTCTATTTTCATATTATCCAAATTTATACAAGCAGTATAAAACTAATCCACTATATCCGATTTTTTTTAATTTTTGCAATTAACTTTAAACATCTAAAAGCATTACTCATGTCGCCAACAAGGTCCTGTTTTGAAAGGTTTTGTTAAAATGTTTGCGATAAACTGTGTTTTTTTGCAATAAAAGAATTAATTTACAATGAGAGGAGCATTGATATGCCAAATGCTAAATCATTCATAAATATTATCAAATTCGACCGCTGAAAAAATGATGTCCTACAAGAATATCTATTATATGTATATCTCTCAAATGTATCTATTATATGTATATCTCTAAAATGTAATCATAAAATATTGCAGCATTTGTGAAAACAACCAGACTTTTTTTAACTAAACCTTTTCTTAATAAGCGAATGTAGTAAACTGGTATAAATATAGAATAATATTCAGTGAGCCCGTATGGCGATCTAAATATATTATCATGATAAAGTAAGTACAAGATACAACATGTCCTATATTCTTTTTATCGGTAATTTTAAATAAAAAATATTCTTGAGCTGAATATGTCTCATTTTACATTACTTAACCCAAGATCTACTTCATTTCAACGTATGACAACAAGGCGTCGTTCGTTTTTTTTGAATGACGTCAGATCTTTTTCATTCATAAAAAAACGCACATGAAGACAGACCACGCGACGTAAATGCTTGACAACGTGACGTATCATCACAACAAGCCGATAATTTTTATCTTTGCCAGTAGACCTTTACATGAATTATCGGTCGTTACAGATCAAAGAGAATCGCTGCAAGTTACCGATAAAAGTAGAAAATCATTACTGTTAATTGTAGAAAAGGGAACTTGGAGAGACTTTTTGTTTGTCTAAGACATCTAGATCATTTTAACCCCAAAGTAGTTAATAGTTTGATTTTCATAATACTTATTACAGAAATTAATAATGAGATTTTAATTAGCAATTAGGGTTCTGGTAAATAAAATTTATACATCAGTTGTAGTGCCTTTACTAGAAACAGACATAAGCCAAGACTTATATGCAGTTTTGTAAATTGTAGGAAGCCAGCACATTGAAGGAACTTTCATATTGTCAGATATAGCCTTTTTTGGTAGCATCCCGATGTTCATAAACGATCTGTTATTCTGTCAAGTGGAATGTGTTGATTTCCTTGCATAGGACCTCTTTATAATACTTTTGACAAATAACTACAAAATTATTGGCTGTTGTTTCAGCAGAAGCACATATATAAATTTATGAAATTTTTAATAATGTGTTTTAATCTGGAAACAGTATGAGATGTACTCGCATATTTATAATTCGTTTCATAATGTTTAAAACAAATACACCGCTTTAGGTTTCAGTAAAAAAACTATGAAAAAAAGCCATAATTCTGATGTTACACGACAGGATAATAAATTTAAAACAAAGCAACCTATTTGTAATTGACCTAAACCAGTTTTCATAAGTACGGGAAGTGTAGAATACCCATGCGAGAAATTAAATGTACATAGTCCGAAGAGACATGACAAACTCGAAACAAACTAAAACATAAAAATGAAACAAAAAAATAACAATGGCTTGGATTTCAGGAAATTCATCAACAAAACAGGAGTAACAGGAAGGCATCCCCTGTATCACAACCAACACTCCTATTGAATTTTTATTCTAATTTGGTATATGTCAGTTCTAGTACAGCCAACTAATTGTTGAACTACCGGTTACAGATTTACAACTAGTTACGATACATTCATACAAAACATTTCATGACAGCGACCATAGAATCTTAGGATGGTCGACTTAAACCTTGATTGGATGTGTCATTGTTTAAGGTATTTAAGCGACAACTCAAGAAAATCATGATATTTGGACCAGGCATTTATTTATTAAAAGAAGAAACATCATCATGTTTAGCATTTTTATCATAAGCGTTCAAACAAAATGATGTGGCTCAATCTTTTGGTTTCACGTTCTGCTTAGTAGATGATTTCCTTTCACTAAATAACTTAAATTTGGTGACTGTGTTGACCGCATCTCCACCAATGAACTTGAAATCAAAGCTGTAAAGGAAACAGAAAGGTCTTCTTCTGACCTAGACTTACACTTAGAATTTGACAGTAAGGGCGGGTTAGGAAAAAAACTTACGGCAAAGGATTTGACTTTGATTTTCCGATTGTAAATTTCTAGCAACATTCCAGCCGCACCTGCATACGGAGTGTTTCTTTCTCAGTTCATACGCTTCTTCAGGGCTTGTGCTTCCTATCATGATTTTATTGATAAAGAGTTGCAGCTGACAAGAAAGCTACTGAGCCAAAGTTTCTTTATTTGTGTTTCCGTCGTTTCATTTTGTTGGCCATGGTCTTCATTGTCTTCCGAATTAACGATTTCTGTCTTCCCTTTGTAATCTTCGAATTTATTTAACAACGAAAAATTGCGTCAAAGACCATGTTCGCAACAGTAAGTTCGTTACCGATGATGATTCATGGTTTTCCGTGACTCTTTCTTTATTTTGTTAATTTTTTTTGGGGGGGAGGGGGTTAACGCCACTTTAATCAATATTTCAGTCATATTGCGGCTGTCGGTTTTACTGGTGGAGGAAGCCAGAGTACCCGGAGAGAACCTTCGACCCTGGTCAGGTTACTGACAAACCTTATCACGTGCTATGCGAGTTTATCTCAACCCGTTTTTTTTGGTATAAAGTCAGGCGAGAACTTACGCCGAATAGATGGAAGGCTACAGTGATCTGTACGGGAAAGTTTAAATCAACTCCCCAGACCACTCGGCCACCCAGGCATCCTCTTTTTTATAAAAATCCCTTAAAAATACGTTGAACCTACTGCTCATCGTAACAAAGCAATGCTCCGGATAAAGTCTAGGATGATGGCATATTTTGGATGCTTCTTAACATCTGCCAATGCTATGGTTTTATTAAACGTACATTCATGCAACCGCAAAAAAAAAATTAAAGATATATGGAATTTTCAGACAACATAATATATACTAATTAAGGTTCCGATTTATAAATTTCGAAAAAAACGAATGTAAAATTTCTTTTCAGAAGATTAGATAGTCATAATCATATCGATGGAATACCATTTTAATTGATTTAATAAGATACAAATATATGTGTTTCAAAAATTATATTACACCATTTTATTCAAACAAATTTGATCATATTAAAAAATCTTTGTGATCATTTTTATTTATTTCTGAAATATATTTGACTTGATAGTAATGTATCTCAAATACATATAAATTCAAGCCATTGCTCCCGGTGGAGGTCATTTTGTGGAATATACCATTTTCTTTAAAGGAAGTAGAGGTAAGAGATCATTAAATATTCTGATCCCATAACAGTCGCGTCTTGTTGGTTACTATGACACAAATAAAAACAGATAAATCTATTTTCTTTTCAAGCTCAGGTCGTTTTGGCAATTCAATGCGCATCTGTATTTAAATTCAGAGAAAGACGGAAATTAGTTTTATTGTATATGAGAAAATAAATCATATAATATGATAAGCGGATGTTGTAAATTCCCATGATAGAACTTAAAGACCTTAATGCATAAAAAGGTCATGGTTCTACTATCCATCAATGACCTTGATTGAATTGTATAGATAGAGGAAAAGTAGAATGATTGACTATTGCTCGCTCTTCCGGAGCACCTGAACTCACCCTGGTTTTTGTAGGGTTCGTGTTACTCCAGCTTTAGTTTTAGTGGAGAGTCGTGTGTTCTATATTTGCCTCTGTTTCATTTTGTTGACCATGGTCTTATCGGTCTTCCGACTTAACAATTAATGTCTGCCCCTTTTGTATCTTCGAATTCCTTATAGTTTTACATCAAATAAGATGTGCCCCTAAAAAAACAGAATGCGAAACTATTCATAAAACACGACAACCAACCTTATCTATTTCATAACTATACATGACTAGTCAAACAACGACAACAACTGCATGACGGGTTCCTGGCTTGGGACAGGTACAGGAAGTATGTGGCATTTGTGAGAGCTAAAACAAATCCAAACGTAGTAGGAGCCCAAATCTGGCAGCAGATACAACTATAACATGTATTTAGTCCAATATTTTTCAAAGCCTTTCGGTATTTTCAGTGATATAGAATTTTGCCTTTCGGTATTTTCAGTGATATAAAATTTTAGTTAACGCAGCAAAGTTTGACAGAAACATCCATCCTAATATTTAAGTTTTTCAGAAGCCACATTTACTCTAGTAAACTGCAATAGAAATAAGTTTCCTCTTAAAAATATTTAATCTGAGTCATACAGAAAATTTAATGCCCAATGCTTGAAATTGAATTAACAGCAACATATTATGCCATTTACAAATTGTATTTAAAACACAACCTTCCATGCAGAAAATTTCTTTTTCAAAAATTAAGAAAAGACACAATGCTAATAGATTTTGTTTATTAATAAAATTAACCCATTTTTTTAATAAATAGCATCAAATTCACGCAAACCACAACATCAGGCATTACATTATCTTAAATGTGCAACGATTTGTAAAAAACACCTTTACACAATATTCCTGAACGATGAGTATTATGAAAGTGAGCTTTGATTATCAATTACAGAAGGTTAATCTTCATGCATGCGTGTCGAAATGCAACAATTAATTTTTATTTATTTGTGTAATCAATCTCATATCTAACTGTTTACATCCGCAAATTCCCTTGAAGTGATATTAAGTTTAATTATTTACATATGTATTTTAATTTTCTAACACTTGAAGAAACACATTTCCTCTGTAATATGTCATCCTATTAATTGAATGATTGACATTTCAGTATAAATGGCACTATTTTGGTGATATTGATATCGTTTTTCTTTAACGATGAGTAAATCATACAATATGATTTTGCAATTAAGAAAAACAGTAAGTTTAAAGCCTCCTTCAAAGTCAAAAGCGCTTTACACTCAGTAAAATGTGGCTTTTAACATAGGTAGGATTTGGATTAGTGTCTTATTACATACATTTAATGTTGTTTCTTTTTGAATATTGTAACATTTTTTTCTCTTGAGGTCTTTGGAGATCGAAAACACTTCCCCGTGCTTGAGTTGTATGCTGTTATTTATTTTCAGTTAGTTACGTTATACATCTTTCAAACATTATTTAATTTCCATGGTTGGTATAGTTCTATTTTTATAATGGCGTTCATAACATTCATTAATGTATATTCCATTTGGTTCATTAATGTTACTAGCAATTAGAACGATTTTACTGATCGTCTTATTTTTTAGCATAAGCGTTTCTGATAAAGATAAATCCAGGAAAACACTTTACACGCAGTTAAATTTGAAAGACTAAGGTTTGTGAAAAATATCTAGTGTGCTGGAACCAGTTCATTATTTCTGCGTTAAATTTATAGTGTTTCGGTTCTCCGCTTATCGGAGTAATTTACAGAAAACTAATACGCACATGTTGTAATAAGTTTATATCCCTTATCGTGATCGATCTCCTTCAATCAGCAGAAGTCGAATGACCGCCAGTAATTAAGACGAACAAAACCGGAGTTATTTGGGCTTACCACCACGTATGTAACTAAAAACTGTTATAAACTGTTAATTCTATGCTCCCATTATCCCATTATACAATCTTTGAAATTTAAAAAAGGCGATTTCCAAAGTGAGCTGTGTTCACAGACAGTAGTTTTTTAAAATGTAATATTCTTTTGTTATATTTGCTTGTATCTCAATATTAAAGACTTAGTACCAGGTTTCCATGTTTTACATGTACTTAGGTAGATATTATAAAGACACGGGGTTTGGGAAGGGAGTAAACTCGATCAACTGAATCATGTCCCTCAGTTGTAGAAAATGAGATGAAGGTTAATATTTCACATACAAGGAAGACAACAAAATGAAAGGTAAGCAAAACGAGATGTTACATCAAATAACAAAAAAGAGGAAAGAATTTTTAAAAGAATGCATTCCATGGATAAAAAAGAACATCCCGGATTAAGTTAAGATAAGCCTAAGGTAAGCAATTTCTACAGATGTGTTTGTCCTGCTTCTAACTGTTTAGTTAAAAAATATTGTTTGATGATTTACATTAGGGAAAGGATAAACAGTCCATAATAATGATCGTTATCATACTGTATTTTTACATTCTTCAACTAAGATTTCCTTCAACTCCGACAGAAAACTATTCAAAACTTAATTGGAGATATTTCTAATATAAATGTGAATATCTTGAAAACAAATACTAATTATTTATTTGAATCTTGACTTTTTTTCTAGAACCTAAAGTGTACATTTTGGTCTCCGTTCACTCTAACTGGATACACAAGTGCCATTATTTTAAACCAATACGAATAAAATGATATGGGGTAAATGTCAGAGAGACGGCATTCCAACCACGAGAAAAACAGAGAAAAATTTACAAATTTAGATGTTTCCACAAGGCCTTCAACAAGACTAGAATAACACTCCTTATGAAAAGCTCTAAATGGCCCCGAATAGAAAAAAACATTAATCACACAAAACGAACCTATGTACAACAAATTGGGACAGGCACATGAGACATGTGGTGGGGTAACCCTCCCCCCCCCGGACGAATAAAAAAGTAAAAAAAAAAATAAAAAAAATTAATGAAAACAAAAGCATTAGCTGACAAACTATAAAAATCAATTAGGAAATTCCCCAATGTGACAAGATAATACCTTAATTACAAAAAATATTCTTAACACAAACATTCAAAAAGAAATATCGCATTATTTTCTATATTTATTGCACTTCACTGAATCGAGATAAGCAATTAACACGTGTTGTAAATGCAGTTTTTCATGCACATGTCAGTTGATCGTTTACAGGCTTTATCACATCTTGACAAGCAAGCAATTCTCCTTTTTCGACGCCATGACTTTTGCAAACCGATACCAACTGAAAAATAAAAAGAATCATATTCATCATTTATGTTCAGCCTGAAAATAATTATATCCTATTTTCATGAATGCATATTAAATAAGTCCGGAAACGTCCTTTCTTTCCAAGAAATCAAAATCTTACACCGTAAATTTACTTCTTCCTTTATATATTTTGTGAAATGTTGATTGTTCTTTTATATGTGTTTTATAGAAAATCCAGGTCAGTCTGTTTTTGACTTGTTACATCTTTGCTCGGCTCTAGTTGTTGTGTATGCAGACTTGATTCTTATTTAGTTACCCCTTTCTTTTTACCTCGATTAGATTACTTTACGATTCACATGCGTTTATTGGCTTGCCTTACCAGGGATGACAGCATATTATCTGCAGGAGATAATTATCATAAGAAACTTTATTGAATTTCATGGTGGTGACCTATGTTCATGGTCTGTTTTGTTGCTTGTATTACCTGTTCTCTTTGTTTGATTCATATATCGATGTTTTACTTTTTGCCTATTTAAACATTAGGTTTTTGTTTCTTTTGCTTTAGTTTATGCATTGTAGTTTTAAAATTAAAAAAAAACCAACTGCATGTAAATATGTTTAATATTAAGAGTTATCAATATTTTCCGTTTGAGTTAAAAAAAATGCTGTGTTCATGTTCAATGAATTCACTTATCATAATCTGCGTGATTTGGATTACCTTTTTATATATTGAGGTCGTCTATGAAATTCCGAATATTTTCTTACATTGTTTTACCGTATTTTAAAAAGTGTTGAAAAGTTTGTGAATATAAAACAAATTTCGAAGATACCGGAGGGGCAGACATAAACAGTTAAATCAGACGACAGACAGGATCCTGGCCAACAAAAAATAAATGAAAGGCAAATATAGTACACACAACACCACACTGAAAACTAAAGTTCAAAAAGTGTGAGTGATTACCCCCCCCCCCCCGGGCGGCCGGGGTATAGAAATAGGTCGTTCGGTTACTCCGCCTGCAGGTAGAACCCCTGCTAAAAGGGCTTACGTTAGTTCGAG
>JAULBM010320220.1:0-13584 GCA_032357055.1 Geukensia granosissima | reverse complement strand
TTATACATCCCCCACAATCAGGGACGCCCCTTTTAGAGGACTAGTGCCTCCAGGACGGAGATACCTGGTGCCTATTCGTTCCCCGGCACAACCTTTAAGAAGGGAAGTTCGAGTATTGATACATTCCTCGCGAACTAACGGACGCCCCTTTAGCAGGCGTTCTACCTGCAGGCGGAGAAACCGAACGACCTATTTCAATACCCCGGCCGCCCTCGGGGGCCTTCAAGTAGAACCTTCTCCGTTGTTGGTTGGGCGGAATGTTTAAATACTAGAAAGACGCCCCTAGAGTGGCCACAGTTTAAAAATAGGCTACTCGGTTTCTCGGCCAGGGGTAGTACTCCTCCTGAAGGGGCGTTTTATGTGGAGGGTTTTGAAAATGATACATAATCTGCCAATTACAGTGTATTCCATTGTACAATACAGATAGATTCTGAAAGTTCCAGTCGACATGTCCGATGTGCTGAAACCCTGGTATATAACAGGTGCGGTCGACAGGCCCCGTTCCGTTCCGTCCGACTGAGAGCATTAGTTTGCTCTGTAGGATGTTAATAACTTTCAACCCCCAGGCCCCGTTTAGTTATTTGTATGTTTTAGGGTCTGAATATTCTGAACGGTAATAACACGTGAACCCTAGCGAATTTTGGTTATCTATCTGCTACTCGACTGATCCGGTTACATTAACAATTACTCACTGGACTGTAATTATATATACTTATTTGTTTCTTTTGAAAAAAAAATCCCTTTTTATTTGAACACAAAAAAAAACATCATTTGAGCCTCCAGTCACGTGGTTTTTTCATTATTGAATCTATAATAGACACCTTTAAATGCAGTCAACACATTTTATATGAGATAAATATCAAATATGGCAATTTTCCAGAGGTTTTAGGCAATTTTCCAGAAGTTTTAATCATTTAGTCAACAAATTTGCTTGAAATTGCATACAAACAGACGGGATCAGACATTTCAAAATAAGACGGATTGGAAGATACAGGAATGATTTATACACATGTAAAGTGATAAGAATGTTGATTTGCAAGGAAGTTAAATCACTCATCAACTACAGTACTCTAACATGTCTAAAGGTATTGTAACACAACAATTTTTGCCAGGGTACTTTCAAAAAAATTGATTAACATACTCGTTTGTTAAAAGATATAGCGACAGAAAACAGAAGGGCAAGTCGACAGACACTGTCTCAAGTCATGAATTGTGGTCATAGGTTTGTCTTTGTGTTAAACGTTTCGTTATATAAAAACAACTCACTTTTTAAGAGCCTCATTAAAGTAAAACCAGTGACTTTGACAGTTATCGATCTAAGGTAAATCAGGTCAACACACGAAATACACATAATGATTCAAGGTGATTAAAGGTGAAAGTTTGGCGTTATTAACGGGGGAAATTTTAATAAAAATATTACGTTTGTACATGAAAACCTGTGGCGAATGGCGATATGCGAATTTGGCGTTATATCGGGGGAATTATAATGTAGGAAATCCGTTCAGACAAAATTTATGGCGATAAGCGAGGTTGGCGATAAAACGAGGGGCGATAGACCGAGGGAGCACTGTAATAGGGAGATAACTCTCTTGGCAGGATTTTGCAAAAAGCCCTGTATAATGACAATTAAGTAACATATAACTGAAAATGAATTGTAAAATTTCTTTGTCATTTATATGCATCAATTTATACAGGTACATGTAAATGGTTGATATTCAGTTTCGAAAATATATTATTTTAGAAATCACAAAAATTGCAATGGGAAATTCCCTACCTAAAACAGTTTTTATGTGCCTGAAAATATTTAGTAATGGTACTACTTCTATTTTGATATTTTTGGACGACTCTCTTGGTTCTTCTTGAAAAAGAATAAGTGAAATATTCCTAAGATAAATGTTTGAAATTTCCAAAAAGCCATTCTACAGAGTAAGGTTTACAGACAGTAAGGAAAGTAATCATGGGACTGCAGCGGGGTTGTATGGACTGCAAATTTGTTTTTTCAAGTTGAGTTTTGGATGTATTTGAAGCCAGGTAAAGAAATTTTTATTGCATTGTATATCAAATTTTATGAAAATCAATCTATAATTAACTTGAACCTCTTGCCCTATCATGAAAGGATAGAAAACCTCATGCAATTTATCTGGAACCTATGGTTTAACAGTTGGGCTACCACAGGTATTTTGAACCTCTATCCCAGTTCATTCAGCAGTCTATGCAGGTTTTTTAATCTCAATTACTGACATAGCTACCCAGGCACAGCTAGTACTGCTATTACGTTTAAATAACCAATGTTTGTCTATAAAGTTAAAATTAACAAAGTACTGTAAATTTAGAAATTATAGTTCATTTATTATCACAACTTTGAAAATTCAGTCCAAAATGCGTGTTTAATTAAAGAAAACCTGTTGCAAATATAGTTAGCAGATATAAAAATGTGAGTTCTTATTTCTGGGATTTTCACTTGGTCACATTATTTTCATTAATAAATACAATAATTTCTGAATTTACAATAGATAATAAAGATGCTGAATTTATAGTTGATTTATTTACCAAATTTGTGCTTCTCTGGGGGCTTTATGCAAAATGCAGGTAAGGAGGAGGTTCAGATAACCTTAATATTCTGATACAATAGAAACAATATTAGGTCAGTATCAAATTTTAGGACAAGGTAAAGAAACTAGGGAGGGTTAGGTTTCGTGCAACTTTTAATTATGATTGGATAACAAAATAAAATTTAATAATTATGTACACAAAATTGAAACTTTTGTTCCTGAGGAGCCCTAACTAAAAAAAAATGAAATTGACCTACATAGGAAAAAAAGATGATAAAAAGTTGCCAAGTTACAGTAAAAAATTAAACAGAAACAGTCCTAATTAAGTTATATTGAAATGTTACAGAATATGTTCTAAGGGTTTTATACGTCATCTTACAGAAACCACATCCTTGACAAGAAGTCGTAACCCTAGCTTAGCTAGTATGGGAAGTGTCGGAACTAGGAAGGGCAGTCAAGGTAGTTTATCTGGTACCACCAACGGTCAAACTCCCTATGTCAATGTACCAACAAAAAAAGCAATACCAGTCAACAAACTACAGGCATATGTAATAGCTATGCAGAAAAAGAAGGGATTTGAGAAAGAATATAAGGTATTGAAAAAAATTAAGGCATATGAATTAGTTATTTTGAAGTTGTTTGTTGGTCCTAAAAAGGATCTTAGATTTTTTTTCAGAAAATAAAGAAAAAGGTACTAAAGAGCTGTTTTTGGTTCAATTAAATGAAAAATGTGTGGTGGTATTGAAATATGATGCAACATGATATAAATCATTTAACATATCTTTTTTGTTAGGTTTTACAAACATTAAGTCTTTTGATGTCATACCAACATAAGATGTGCCAGTTATGTTAATGTCTGCTATTGTGGAACATCACAATATTTAACAAGCTTAAAACCTGTTTCAGAATAGATTTTCTATATCAGTGTTTCTTCACTGAGACAAACATATTTATTTTGCCAAGATCAAGCAATACTGGCATTTCTGAAAGTTATTACTATCTGTATAAGGTATGAATGCATAAAAGGAAATTTTTGATTGTCAATAAGACAGTGGTCCACCTAAAACTAAGTTACAAATAATTTAATACACAAAAGTTTTTTTCCAGCCAATAACAATGGACCAAGATCTACAAAAATGAAACTATTAAAAACTTACAATATTTAACTAACTATATCTGATAACAAAAACAAATAACATTCAAACCAAGCTGGCTTGGGAAAGGCATAAAAGTACGAGGTGGGGTTAAATATGTAAATGAGCACTCAACCCTCCCCCTAACCTGAAACAGTCTAGTGACAAGACAACAATAAAACAAACCTTAAAAATCTTTTGAATTGGCTTTAAATTTTTGTGTCAATGCAGTATATAAACACAGTTACAAATTATTTAAATCTTGACGTTGATATAGAATTTTTTATTTTTTTACAGGCATTGCCTACAGGATTGGTGTTGCCACATAAAGATGGACTCCTAGAAGAAAATAGAAGTAAAAATAGATATATTAACATGATTGCCTGTAAGTTTGTTGTATACTGTTAGGAAAAAAAAAGCCCAAAAACTGAGACCATAGTTCCTTTAGGAAAAAATACTAAGAAGTTTCATATGCACTGACATACATGTGGGTAAACAGTAGATTTAACTGTGTGTTTTAGTAAACAGAATTTCAACATAAATGTAACTTGTCTTTATTTATACATTGAAACTGTATATTTAGGGGAGATAATCTGAAAAATGACAAATGATTCTGTAGGAGGATATAATTGGTATTTTCCAATGGTTTACTATTCTAAAAATTCAGGTTATGGACATTTATTAAGGAGGTAACTTTTGTATTTAATTATCAACCAACATTTCTATTAGTGATTTTGGTTGTAGGCGGTTTTCACTGGTTAATTGTCAGCATATTCAATAGACAGATATTTGTGACCATCAAATCTAACAAATTGTAAATTTTCAAATACATTGCTGTTTTTTGTTCTAATTCAGCTATTTTTAATTCCAACAAAAAAATAACTTTTCACATTCCTGGACAGACCTGTATGTGTATGCAGATCATTTCAACTACAAGTTTCAGTTGATTCTCTGAACTTATCACTGTTATCAAATGAAAATTTTTATGGAATATTTGTCTTTTGTAATTGTTCATTCTGTGATTGATACTTTCCCATTGTAATGTTATTCATGTTTTATATCTTGTTTTCAGATGATCATTCTAGGGTTATTTTAGAGAAGGATGATGGAGATTATATTAATGCTAATTATATAGACGTAAGTCTTATATACTTCTATTTAAATTATCCTTTAAAAATACAGGAAGATGTGTTAATGCAGTCTGTATTGTCAGCAACACATTTTCTTTGCAACTTTACTTTGAAGAAATTGAGTTGATTCCTAAACTTTTTGATTTCAAAGTGATTTGTTGTGAGTATTAATATTCCCAAATTCATTTCATTTATAACCTCTCCACAGTCAAATGCAAAAATCTGTATTTGGTTTAATTAATAACAAAAAACTAATAATTACTCTGAAATGTAGAACAAATTAGATTAGTCCGTGGTTGTATAGAAATTGTGAAATTTCCCAAAATATTTTAGTTTCTTAAATTATACCCAAGACTGTTAGAAATTTGAGGGTGAGTAATCTTTTGTTTGATAACCCTCAGATACTTTGTCAGATATGTCAAGGGTTTTAATATTTTTAATAATGTATTTTATGTTTATTAAGGTTGTTCTTTTCTCATTGGTGTATATTTTATTTGTTTATTTTTAGGGTTTTATCAGGAGAAGTGCATACATTGCCACTCAAGGTATGACTTTTAAGAAATTCAGTTTTTTAAGTATCAGTAGTACTTTTAATAGGGTTACTTACTCTGGACATTGATGGGTTTAAAACTAGACAGAAATGATGTTCAGTATTAAGACATTAAAGTATGGAACAAATTTTATAATGCTGGTTTACTAACAGTATGTTGCACGAAATTCAGTAAAAATAATATCCCAGATAATGTGTATAATTTTTAATTTCATTTTTTTCTTCAATGATGGAAGTGTAAATTATTGCTTCATAACCATCTTTTAATTAGATCGTGCACAACAATAAAACACCTATTCCTACCACACCAATTAAAATTTGCAATTAACCACAGGTTGGCTAAATTGTTGTGTGTTCCCTCCTGCCATATATAATCAGCATACACAGAATTTTTTAATGTCATTTCTACCTCTTCATTATCTTCACCCTATTTATTATACCAATAATTTTGTGAAAGTTGAAAATTTAACCAGTATCTGTACAGAATAGATCATGTTTTTAACATGGTTCCTCTATGTAAATCATATTTGTTGTGTACCTCACTTAAAGTTTTTTGTCTAAACATTACAGATGTCCTAATAGGTATGTACTGAAAAATGTAACTTTATGGGGATATTTTTTTATTTACATCAGAGACAAATGTCCTGTGTAATTGTGGAAATATTTGTTGTTTTTGGAAATGTAATTGTGTACTCCTTTTTTATTTTATTTCTTTACCAAGACAATTTTTGGGTTTCCCACTCTAAATATTGGTTTTCAATGCTATCATTGGGGCACACAGTTGTTTTCTGCTTCTTTTCCCTAATGCCTTGATGGAATACAACCAAACTTGCACCAATTGTTCTGCAGGAAGTTTTGCTTTGCCCTACACTGTAATAAGCAATATTAGTTATATTATGGCTCAGTTGTTGTATATTCACAAAAAACCTTATATTACCTAAGATAATGTGTTATTATGAACAAAAAACAAATATTATCTGTGTCATCTGCTTTAAGCAGGCTGACAAAATGGGGTCACTTCCATTGTCTCCTCACTACTGCCTTAATTGGTGGAATTGCACAGTTTGTTTTATTGAAGGGGGGGTGTGCACCTATTTATTAGCTCACCTAGTGTAATCTTGTTTGTCTGTACACTGTTAAATTTTCATTTTTGTCTGAAACTGCTAGGCCAAATGGAACCTAACAGGAAACATCTATGAAAGGTTTTTTACAAAATTTGCTTGTTTTGTCCACATCAGACAAAACAGATGACTGATTAAGACAATTCTTGATTGTGATTGGCTGAAACATAAAAAATCTACTCCTCTTAAACTGCATGTCCCAATGGGATAATAATTTACAGGAAGCATCTTTGCAAGGTCCTTTACAAAGTTTCATTATTTTGTCTTAAGGGACTTAAAACATAGCTGCCATTTATGATTCTTGTTTCTGGTTGGCTGATAAAAGGAAAATCTTCTTCTATGAAACTGCTTGGCCATATGAAACAATATTTGCACCTATTAAAGGACTTTAATGATGTCATGATTCAACAAAAAAATGGCAGCCATAAATGATTTTTTATTCTGATTGCTGCTACAGAAAGATTGCTATCTTTAAATTTGGATTGGCAATCATTAGTCATGAGCTGTACATTTAATTTGGTCCATGAATGTAACTTCCTATTTTGGCCCTAGCTCTGATGAAGGTAAAACCATAAATGCACTTTACGTATATTTAATTTGACTTTAGAATATTTGTTACAATATGCATATATTTCATATTCTTTCTTTTAAGAAGCAGTCTTTATAAAATTCATAAATGGTGAAGTGATACCTGGTGTGGAAAAACCCACTAAATCTGTAGTTGATTTTTCAGACTTCATACCCCATATCATAACATGATTACAACTGTTTCTCAGTCAAGGCTTGTACTTTTGAGAAAATCCTACATTTATATCACTAAGAAATCAACTAAATCAAGAATGGTAACTCTTGCAAATGGTCCTTTTCATGTACATTCTATTTAATTTTATCTCAAAATTACATGGCTCAAATTGCAAACAAAAGCTGGATATGTATACAGGAACAGTCCCTGACTTTAAAACAAGTTTAAGTTTGGTGGGTTTTTGATTCGGATAAATCACCTCCTGCATGATTTTTATATGGACTGGTACTTAAATATTATTACCAAGTTTTTCTCTTGTGCTGTGTGGAGGTTGTAAAAATCGTTCCAAAACTTAAGCTGTATGCTCTTATTTATTTTCAGGTACCTGAATGTGTATTGGAAAGATACAGTTTTACATCTTTCTAACATTGTAGTTTGTAAAATTCCCTGATTGCTATCTTTATATTTGGCTTGTAGAGGTCATTTCTTAATGAACTGTACATTTAATTTGGTGCATGAGTGTAACTAGAAATTTGTAAAGTTTGCCAGGGATGATTCTTGTTTCTGATTTGCTGATACATAAAAAAAATTTCCCTGAAACCAAATTGGCTAATAGAATTATATTTAACATGAAACTTCTATGGAAGATCCTTTTTAATGTTAAACAACAATAATGGCCACTATTGTATTGGCCGTTTAATTTTTGTTTCTGATTGGTCCAATGATAGGTGAGAGATTTTCTTAGCTTTCTGAGCCTCTAGTGTTATTTTTTTTATCATATGGGATTTTTGCAGTTTCCCAAGCTAAAACATCATTTCCATTGCTTTCTTACGGTGCAGCCATCTGTTATCCACTTCTCCATACTGCCTGGATGGAAATTAACCAAACTTGCTTGTTTTTTACAGGAAGTGGAGTTGCATACCTCTGTTTTATTTTTTGGTCCCTGTTGATTGTGGAATTCTCATACTTAAACAGGTTTTCAATACTAAATAGTGGCACACATCTTTAACCCACTACTGTGCTCCTTTGTTTTGAATGAATCCAACCAGTCTTGTACATATTGTTTAACAGGAAGTGAAGTTGTGCACCTTCTATGTCATCCTTGAATTAGATTGATTTTTGAGGTTTCATATTCTAAAAGAGGGTTTCCAATGCCATCATAGGGGACAGCTGTTATATTATTATTTATGGTATTATTAGTTAAATTATGGCTGACTACTCAATGCAAGCAGATGACACAAGCCTTCCATTCAAAGGTTATCAATAGTATCAACATATGTGTATTTGTAACAAAATATGTTTTGTTTTAATTAATCTTGGTGAAAGAAGATCTAATGGAGCAAGATTTCTGGGAAGTTTTTTCCAATGAAAGAAAAATTATGAAAAATGAAATCTTGGTGCATATTATTTAATGTGAAATATGTTCAAGACAAGATAAACCTTACTTTAAATTGTCTCATTTGAAACTATTTCATAGAAACTTATTTAGCTCACATATTGCTAGAATTAAGTCATAATACACAATAATATTTGGTCCCTTTTTTGTTTCCAGGCCCAACAAGAAATACAACAGAGGATTTCTGGCATATGGTCTGGCAAGAAGAAGTGGGCAAAATTGTAATGTTGACAAATCTGGTCGAATCTAATAAGGTAGTAACTTCAGTTATTTTTTACTAGAATATTAAAATATGTTGTATATAATTTACCTAAAGTTTTACAAGGTCCTGGTGAGTATTATGAGGAAGCTTAAAAAAAAACTGAAGTGCCAGACAAAAAAGGAACAAGTCATCAGATAGGATAATCATGACACACATTGTACATAGAAAACTAAAATTCAGATTCCATTATCATGAGAACATGAACAAGATATAACATAACACACATTGTACACACAGAACTAAAATTCATAAACCATAATCATGAGAACATGAACAAGATATAACATAACACACATTGTACATACAGAACTAAAATTCAGATACCATAATCATGAGAACATGAACAAGATATAACATGACACACAATGTACATACAAAACTAAAATTCAGATACCATAATCATGAGAACATGAACAAGATATAACATAACACACATTGCGCATACAAAACTAAAATTCAGATACCATAATCATGAGAACATGAACAAGATATAACATGACACACAATTTACATACAAACTTAAATTCAGATATCACAATCATGAGAACAAGAACAAGATATAACATAACACTCATTGTATATAAAGAACTAATATCAACCATACAACTTTGAACAATGCTGACCCTACCAAAAACCAGAGGTGATATAAGGTGGTCCACATGAATAGTCAATACCTGCTGCATTGTCCATTTTACAATCCAGTTTTAGTAATTTCAATGTAAAGTGTAAGGTCTTAAGGGATTACAGCCTCTAGGTGCAGAATGTGAAGAACCTGCTTTTGGGTTACTCTACAATTCTGCAGGAAAAAAGATATATTTTGGTCTATGAAATGGATATTTTCATTTAAATGGATATTCCATATGGGCAGACAAGATTGTTGTGTCAACTGTCCATTGGCAAGGATAATAAGGGGAAGTTAAAGACACTGAAGGGTCAGCTGGCAAGGACAATAAAAGGTAGGGTCAGCTGGCAAGGACAATAAGAGGTAAGGTCATCTGGCAAGGACAATAATAGGTAGGGTCAGCTGGCAAGGACAGTAAGAGGTAGGGTCAGCTGGCAAGGACAATAATAGGTAGGGTCAGCTGGCAAGGACACTAAGAGGAAGTGAGAGAAACTGAGGTGTCAGTTGGCAAGGATATAAGAGTGAATGAGAAACACTGAAGGGTCAAATCCATTTCTATTCATAATTGGGATAGAAGGGATAAAAACTGTCCTAAAAGAAAAAGATTAAATATCAGATTTTCATTTACGGCAAACAAGAGCATGGTGCCTGATTGATAACACTGCTGAAAAAGAAAAAAAAAACTTCTAGAACATTTATCAGCTTTTATAGATTTCATTTAAATGTTGTAGGTTAAATGCTACAAATATTGGCCAACAGAGGAAAGTGACCTTTTATTTAACAGTTTGCAGATATCACTAAACTCAGAGGAGACTTTCCCATCATTTGTTGTCAGAAAAATATCACTTATAGATGTAGAGGTATGTATTATGAATTAATGTAAGAACTTTCCAAAATGATAGAAGTCTTCATTTGTCTACAAAAATGTGTTAATTTTGGGATTAATGCCCCACCTATAAATGTGGGAGTTTTACCTCTGTATTCCTTTCTACCAGATTTCATCAAAGATTTCTTGGCTTGTGTATGTCCAATTGATTCGATATTAGGTCCAAAGCATTATTAGGGTGAGCTGTATGGTATATCTCATTTTCAGGTCCTTCATATGTCTACTTCTTGTTTTCTGGAGCGGGGGCATCTGTGTCCAATGGACACATTTTCTCAATGTTTCAGAATATTTTTCAATTCAAAACTTTATTTGAATGAATTTTGGAAAAGAGCCCATGTAAAAAAGAGTTAATTTAAATGGATGTATTGTATTTGTATTATTAATCTGATCCGTATTTTTTGTCAGATGAATGAAACCAGAAATATAACCCAGTTCCAGTTTACTGCATGGCCAGATCATGGTGTGCCTGATCCATTCCAAATCATGATATTCCACAGAAAGATTTTACAACAAACTACATCACCACTAAGTGGTCCAATGGTTGTTCATTGCAGGTAAAGTTCAATAAAGGAATGTTTCCTTTCTGTATGTTATAGGTTCAGTAAAAATCATAAATTTTATTAATTATTCACTTATTTTGATGTTTCACACTGGTTCACACATATTTTGTGTGAGACATTTGTGTCTCACCTGCCACTAAAATCATTGAAGTGAGACAAAGATTGGCAATGATTGGCCTACATTTTTTTCTCCCCTGTAACTATAAATCATGGAAGCAAGACATGTGTTTTACTTCCCTGGGGCACTATAAACTTTTGCAAGCTTTATATCTCTGAAATTGTTTGACCAAAATTTGGTATGTAGATGGTTCATGATATGAACTTGCCAACCAGTCCTGTCATTTTACCTTATCCTCAATTTTATGGTTAAATGACTGTAAAAAAAATATCAAAATCTGCAACAATTTTCACATTCAAGTCTATTTCTCAACAACTGTTATACCTAGACCCACCATATTTGGTCTGTAGTTAGATCTTGATGGGTACTTTCTAGAATGGTGAATGGTGTATGTCATATGACCTTATCCTCATTTTCATGATTGAGTGAATTTTATTTTTTTTCACTCATTTCTCAAAAACTGTCATACCTAACCCACCATATTTGGTCTGTAGTTAAATCTTAGTAAGTATTAACCTGCTATTTGTCATCTGACATTGGCCTCATTTTCATGGTCAAGTGACATTAGTTAAGTTTTCCTCATATAGTCTTTTTTTTAACAGTCACCAAACATGATAGTTCAATATTATTGGTGTGTTCATTCATTTATAGATGTACACCTGTCTGTCATGTGTTATGTGTCATGGTAGAGCGACAGTTGTCAGATTATTGTGTTAAGGTCAGATTCTTTAGAAACTACTCTTGATAGGTCAACAGTATATGGTTTGTTAATGAATTCTTAGGTGTATACAACATGTATATCAGTCAGAATTACTTAGGTGTTCCTTACCTCATTTTCAGGGTTTAATGACTTGTGTGAAATTTATATTCTCAGGAGAGTCTCTTTAACTACCAATTACAGGCCAACGATATTTGGTGTGAATATTAATTTTTGATTGTACATGACAGTCTGCCATATAATATGATTTATTGACCTTATTGGTCCAGCAACTTGTTCATGTTACTTTGCTTGGTACCTTTTTCAGCAGTTACACTTAAGGTCAACATAAGTTGATATGAAAATTTATTATCATGTAGTTTGTTATGAAGTTGACATGATAATTTATTGTCATACAATGTGTTATGTTATTTATTGCTTGGGCAGAATGTGTCTCATTAACCTGATTGCTCTCTCCACTTTTGTTAGTCAGAAATTCAATAAACGATGAGACAATTCTGTGTCCCAACTTGTTTTAAATAATTTGTAATTGGGGCTTTATCAGAATTTTTTTTTAACACTTTATTTAAGTGTTGTCATATGAGAACATTTCTGCCAATATTTGTTCTGATCACTGGCATACTCATGTCTTCTTTTACACTTTATATTTCAGTGCTGGAGTTGGTCGAACAGGATCACTTATAGCAATTGATTCATTATTTAAACAAGGAGAGGCATCATATTATCTTAGTATTAATCAGTATGTCCAAAATATGAGACAGAATCGAGTAAACATGGTCCAGACTCTGGTAAGTGTATTCCTCATCTATAAACTATAACTGTTGTAAACAGAAAAATATCTGCTTCTGGTAGTTTAAAGTCAACTTCAATATCAAAAGAGTGATTAAAATGCAACTGTTCTAATTTATTACACAAATAATTATTGTTGCCATTAGCAAATTATTCAGTGTTTGGAAAAAGAATAAAATCAGAGGTTGATTTATATGACAGAGCTAAGAACCATCAAGAAGATCATTATTATGGATACAAGCTCATGAATGTCCCATAAGCTCTGAAAGACTGAGTGTACAGCCAGTATTCATTTATACACACATGCTTATTTTGTATTTAAGTGTCAGTATACATTTAACCACACATTTTGTCTGCCTTTTAGTGTCAGTATAAATTGAGTCTCATGTTTACTTTGTATTACAATCAGTATTTACTTTGTTTTGCAGAGTCAATATATCTTTATCCACACATGTTTACTGGAGATGTTTGCCTGTAGCAGAGATCCAGTTGTAGCTAGGGACATGTTCTATCAGATATGGGCAGATCCTTTATTTAAAGACAAGATACATGATGAATACTTAGTAAGAAAATATAATTTGGATTTTATGCTGAAAAACAGTTTTTTGCGGTCATATTATGGTATGATGCTGTCGTCGTCAGCGGCAGCGGCGTTGTTGGCGTTTGTAGACAGGTTGGTTTCCGGACGATAACTTTTGTTCTATGTTACCAATCCTTTTAATATTTTTGGACATTGATAATTGGTTCTAAATAAAGGTTGGTATTAATTTTGGGGGATCTAGCCCCACCTGTTTTTTGGGAGGGGCCAAAAGGGGTTTTTCTCTTATTTGAATGCAAGATCTCTATTTCTTGTCTAATTTTGATGGGTTTTTGTCTCGCCTGCGACGAAGTCGCGAAAGCGAGACATAGGTGTTACTTTCCGGGGGCGGCGGCGGCGGGGTTAGTTTTTTTGAAAGCTCTATATCTCTGAAAGTATTAATGATAGGATGACCAAAATTAGTGTGC
>JAULBM010320209.1:0-13584 GCA_032357055.1 Geukensia granosissima | reverse complement strand
TTGATTAGAACAGTCAGCATAATAATGATAATAACATTGTGTTTAGCAATGACTATGCCAACATAGTGGTCAGGGTTTTGGACATAGTGCACTCCCCTTGTCAGGATTGAAGACATATGTCCTCAACCCTGACCACTACTTGGCATAGTCATTGCTAAACACAATGTTATTATCATATTATTGTATGGCTGCACTTAATTTATTCTACGTTTAACGCCAACCTTCAGATCCAAAACATAGGAGTGGGGAGACAAATTAAAGACAAACAAAACTTTAAAACGTCTTTCTCCGATATTTTCCAAGTAAATGTGTGTTTTTGCTTATTCAACAATACACAAACTGCATATATAAGACATTTATTCTTACAACAAGGATAGTATTCACGTATATTTCATTAATTGGTAGTAATGAAAGGCATAATAGATTAGAATTAAATTGATCTTCGCTAGCCAAAGGGTGGGGGGGGTATGGCTGATCGTAACCCTTGGCTAGATGCGTCAGACGGTTCCATGTGATACGTGTGCGGCACCACTGAAGTGCACAAGTACGCCCTGAGGCGTACGCTGCAATTGCTTCCAGGTTTTACAGCGTTTGTCTCCGCATGAACGGCATTCACCAGTGGTTGTAACTGGGTGTGAACACCCTACATCCCAGGGGTATAAACAAAAAACAACAATAACTATACGATATACTGTCCCATCCCGATTAAACATCTCTACATTATAAATATATAATTGCTTATTCAGTTGGACTTTCAACTCACAAAATTAACTTTAGGATTGTGAGAATCGTACGATAATCCACCTGAGCGAAGTTTACCTTGCACAGATAAACTTATATCAAGTGTCACTTTCTTATTCTACCTTGAAGTGAACACATCGTTACATTGAAAAAGAACGTCGGTCGTTCGAAATATTTGTACTTAGTGACCTTTTATCTTCACTATTTCTACATTTAAGTGAATGTCCATCTTCACTTTTTCAACTCGGTGTGTTTTGCGAGTTCACAGACTATATATATATAGTTTATCCCCTAAAAGCTTTTATTATATATATATATATAAATTAAGTACATCATACATGTATGTGTTTTTGTATAATGATTTCTAGAAATGATCGGAAATGGCAAAAATGGTTTGGGAAATATAAATGTTGCCTTTTTTCAAAGATTTGTCTATTTATTAGAACATTTAGTATCCAGTTTATCGTTTTTTAGCTCTGAATTTTTATTCTACATTAAAGTTCGTCTCCCTTTGATAGTTCTCCCTCCTTTCTCCCGCCTTTTTTGTCCTTTCTCCCACCCCTCTCTCCTTTCTCCCGCCCCCTTTCTCTCCGTCTCCCTGTCTCCCGATACCCTTTCCACCCTTTCATATATTACTCCCAATATAAATATTCCATTATTGTTTTTTTGACTGTCGCAATTTTTCACTGTCTTCAATATGCATGTTAGGTATGCAGACAGAGACAATGTCATGCTTTATATCTAGCTGGGATTAAATTTTTATTTGCAAAACAGACAGCAAGCCATTAGGGCTATAACAAATTCAAAATAAACAACATACACCAAATTAACAACAGAATATCATTATCATATAATATAACGCAAGTGCAAATATACACACATGACATATTTAGCAGTACATATGAATTAAGAGTCTTCTCTCCTCAGTTCAATCGACTATTTAATAAAAGAAACAACTTTTTCTACATCTTCTGATTTTTGGGGGTTAAGTATTATTTTAAGTTTTTCTATATAATCAACATTTTTAAAGTTACCATCTAAATCTATATAGTATTTTACGAAGTCATCTCTAAGGTTTTTGTTTATGCTACCTTCAAAGAATAAATGTTTTTCATCATCAAGAACATTACAAGTTTGGCATTTTCGTTCTTAATCCCTTGGAATCTTCTAATATTTTCCTTTTTCTATTAAAAGTTGATGGTCACTTAATCTAAATTTTGTAATGCAGTTTCTTTTTTCTTTGTTTGGGTGAGACAAGTAGTAATTTTTATTTTCTATATAGAGGTATTTATATAAATGTATTTTTTAATAGTAAAACTGTTAATTTTATCTTGAACAAGATTAATGTAAAACTGATTTTTAAAAACTTTTTCCTTTAGTTTTAATGTTTCTTTTATGGATTTACAGGATTTTATTTCATCCATATTTATAGAATTTTCTCCTGTTATAGATTTGACATATGTAAACCACGAAAAAGTTTCATTGGTATCTAAATTTTTTGATAGTTCATAAGCCTCTCTCAGTATTGGGTTTATGTTATTTTTAGTTAGTCTCGATAGCTAATTGTTTGAATTTTAATGGATGATTCTATTGGAAACATTGCAACTTCTGCTCTTAGCAGTAACATTGGTTGCTCTTCTACTTGGACCTTGTGTATATTTAATCAAGTTTAGTTGAACCGTTTTTGCAGGCAATTATCTGCAAATGATAAAATATCTACTTGATTGTTAGTACAGACGTATTACACAATTCATTTCATGAATGAATTGTCTGAATGACCTGGGGTCAATCGGTGTAAATGGCGTCATTTTACATTGTGGCGTCGGAATACAAGTTTTTACGGGAAAAAGCACTAATTGGCAATCCGTCCATTTAGTACTCTTATAGTTTGATATAAGAATCCATAAACATATTTCATAATAGGTTTTATTAAGACATTAAACAAATTACAGGAAACTTTTACAGGTGGTCCTAATTTGGATGTATGAGAGTATATTGAGAAAAAATGCTTTTCTTGCTTTATTAGCCAGTTCCAAACTGCTATGGTTTAAATTTTACAACCTAGGTATTTATATTCTGATCTCCAACATTTTCTAGGAGTTTGTCTTTGTATTTGATTAAGTTTTTGACTACTATTTTGGGGGATTATTTTGTAAAATCATGGTTTCAGTTTTGTTTACATTAACTGTCAACTGCCACTTGTCAAGGAAGTCTTCTAAATGATTAAGACCTGCTTGTAATCTAGATTCACTCTCTGAGATTATTATCAGGTCATCTGCAAAAAGAAGACTACCTAATGTAGAATTTACCAGTTCCATTGGTTCATTTTCTTTATTAATAAAAAGGTTACTTATATAATTTATGAATAAGTTGAAAAATGTATGTATTTTTGAATCTCCTTGCCTTACACTGTTTTATTTATGTTAAAAAATCTTGAGTGACAGTTTTTATACTTAAAGGAACTTTGAGTATTTTTTAAACTGTTTCCTCAGTATACAATACATATTTCTTCCAATGCCTTCTTGCAATATCTTAAATAGTAATCCCTCCCTCCATAATGAATCAAATGCCTTTTGTAGGTCTACAAAGCCGATATATAATTTCTTCTTACTTTTGTTAAGATATTTATTTATCAAACATTTTAATGTAAACAAGCAATCTGAAGTTCTTTGATTTGGCCTAAACCCTAATTGGGATGGATTGTATTTATTCGTTAAAAAATCAGCTATTCTATTATTTAACAGAGCACTAAATACTAATGCTTAACAGCTCATAAGGGAAATTCCTTTGTAATTAGTTAATATTTCTTTATCCCCGGATTTATGGACAGGTATAACATAGGATTGATTCCAGATGGTGGGAAAGATCCAGATTTAAGTATAATATTAAACAATTTTGTAAATGCTTTAAGAGTTAATTGACTACAGTATTTTATATTTTCAGTCAAAATATTATAAGGGCCACAGGACTTGCCCATTTTTAACTTATTTATGATAGTTTTTACTTCAGAAATTGTAAAAGGTCTATCAGTCCTTTCTTTATATACAATATCTTTTTCAATTTTATGTAGTTTATCTTCTATTTCCTTTTGAAAGTCAGAATTGATACTATTGCAGTTTCTTTGATTTTGAAAATGTCTTTTTAAATCTTCCATGTTTTTAAATATTTCCTCTTCAGAATCACAGGTTTTTTCATCTATCTGACTGAAATTTTTTATAATATTCCAGTAGTCTTGGGGGTTATTTGAAAAAGAATTTTCCAATTTTTGAAATAAGTCTGGCTTAAATTTGGCTTTTTTTTGGACAATTCTTTTTAATGTTTTAAGTAGGATAAAGTATTTATTTCTTAATTGTAGTATGAAAGGAAATGGTTTAATTTTGGGTCCAACGGCAGTTATATCTTTTTTTCAAATCTGTAACGGCTTTATCTGACCATGGAATTTTCTTTTTTTTAATTTTCTTTTGGAAAATGATTTCTTTGTTTTACATGTATGTTTTGTAACAGATTTTAAAAATTTAGTTATTTCATTAGTTGCTTCATCAACACCATTTTGATCATAGCTAAAGTTCTTACTCTCAAATTCAATATCTGAAATATTTTTTAAATCTGATAAATAGTTCATGAGTTTAATTTTGGATATTTTGGGTTCATATTTAGAGGATGCAGAGGATGTTTCTTTTGTTATCTCCACCAGTAATACTATTTCTTTTAAAACATCATCTTCTGATTTTGAGTCTAGATCATTCGACCCCACTTGGAATACAACAGTGTTTGCTACGACTTTAACACTCTTACAAATTACAGTTTTTCCCTAAGAGTTGTTATTCTGGGTTTCTTGTTACGGTACATCAAGTGGGCTTTCAAATCTTTTACTAATGACGTTCCCATGATCCCAGCATCTACATAGACTTCATCATCTGTTTTTGCTTTGCCTTGTGTGGAAGTTATTTCTGTTTCATTCACAGCCAGTGGGCTTGGAATAAAGTTTTCTCTTGTATTTGGTTGATTTCACTTTGATACACAATGTGCCTTTTTTATCCCAGTATCTAGATATTATTACTTTTGTTCTATATGTTATAACTAATGTCTCAATTGTATAACCAATATGGCTATAATATGCGAATTTATTAAATAATATACATGTTTGAAATGGGGGTTATTTAAAACTATGAGATATTTAAAAGAAAGAATAAGGAATATACTGAAGTCTATATGAAGTCTTGATGCATTTTTATATGCTTTAATTATTTATGGAAGTTTATGAAATTTTATTATCCGTATTATTTTTTGTTTATATCTGTTATCTTGATACAAAAAAAAGTCAAGAAAAAAACATTCAAATTTTTTCAGTTTTTCTGCATTTTCGTAACGTTGCGAATTATAGCTATAGTTGTGTTTGAACTAAAGACTTGTTTGATATGAATAGGGCTATATTTTGGGCATCATATAAGCGCAAGAAACCCATGCTAAAATGTTTTTCCCTCCTAATTTTCTGAAAATTGTACCCATACCCTATGAAAATTTCATCTAAGCTATATCAGTAATATAGATTAAGGAAGGTGGTGGTTGATGGTTTTTAACGTCCTACACAGCTAATTAATGCTCTCAGTCAGACGGTCCCTGGTGGAACTTTATGGTATTTATGTAACTTGTCGTTGGAACGTTGATTAGAATAATTTGGTCAGGAGGCTATAGGTTGAATTGTTGTATCTTATTCGACTTGATGAACTGTCGTTGTATTTAAATGGCGTCGGTTTGATGACTTTTTGTGACTTGCTGTTTTAGTTGAACTACAACGGCACTTTTCATGGCCTCGGTTCCGAACAGAGCAGACCGGTTCCGCTGTGAAGTAATTTTCATGACCGCGTCCTATCTCAAGACACTGCAGCAGGGCTGGTTGGCAGTGGGTCACTGCATCGTGGTCGATGCAAGGAGTTGGTCATTACTTTATCACTCCACGTTGTACTACGGTCGAAGTTCCTTCTCGTGCTGCTTCCATGACAGCTACGTGTGTCAATATATCAAAAAAACCTTATATATGTTTTTAAATGTGTCCATTGCTAGGAAATGATTATATGACCAGATAAGTTAACAGATAAGTTAGTCCGGACATCTTCCTAAATATTTGAAGAATGGGTTATTTACATAATATAGACTTTTTGAAAATGGTACTCAAGTTGACTATATCCAATTTTTCAGTATTTTCATGGCAATTGGTACTGTTTTTATTGCACAAATTCATTCAAAAATGATAATCTATGAATTATATTTACTTTTTATTGTTTCTAGCCCTTTGACTTTCAATACAAGGGACACTTAGACACAAAACATAATAACTCATTTTTTCTTAAGTTAGTACATCTCCTATATCTGCTATCAGATATTAAATGTTATCTGACTTTGTTTTGGCGAATATTGTCTTTTAAAAGTTTAAAAGACAGATACAATATTTAGAAGATGAGCCGAACTCAAACCTTATAAATATAGTATCTGTCTAATAAAGTTGCCAAAACAAGGTCAGATTACATTCATATTTGTAGTTTAACTCTATGATGTAAAAATTGTTAACTGACACTTGTCCGTATTGGTGATCAGCTACAACACAAGGTTATTAAGTTTAACTAAAATTAGTAATAAAATATGAAATTCTGGTCATCAACAGAAATAAATACTATGTTCAAAAAATTAAACTTTGTCTAATATAACTTCTTTATAGAAACCGCGCTGGTCAGCTGGTCAATTTCTATTTTGATAAATTCTATACCGAAATATATTTGTTGAATTAAACAAATTGGTCACGTATCGAGGGCAAACGTGGTTGTTTTAATCAAAATTTAGGACTTCGCGCTTTACCTAGTTTGGAAATGAAGTTTTGTAAGATGTAAAACTTGATTGCGAACTGTAAACTTCAGATATTTAATGTTAACAAATTATATATTTTTTATCAATTTTCAAGAATTTTCATTTTACTAAGTGTAGGGATTATTTTGTCAAGTTTTCATTTTGTGCTATTTTGTACTCTATCGGAATGAAAATAAGATGTCATGAGATTTTTGGTAGTTTTTAATAATAATACTTTTTAATAAAGTACCAGTTATCTAATTGGTGCCTAACTTTGATATTCTCGTCAATATGTATGGAGTAAAAGCTAAAAACCTTGCTCTTACCCTTCTAAAATTCAATGGATGTAATGATGTTTTTGCTTTTCAATGGGATTAATTCAGTTTTTGGCATTCATTCTGCTGAAAAGGATGGTTTGAAACTTGAATATGTAAACTTTTTGTAAAACAGTTAGTTTAAGCCGTGTTGTCTTCTTCTTTGAGCAATTATAGCTTTAAATAAATAATTTTATGTAAAAGATATTATTTCACATATATTTACAAGAATGCCAGAGTTAGGCACCTATTGGATAATTGGTAGATTGAACTATGAAAACTTACCAAAAAGTTAATGTCAAGTCTCGTTGACAGATTATTTTCATCCAAATAAATGGATTATAAAATAGCACGAAATTTACAAGAATTATCCCTACTTTTGGTAAAATAATATTTCTTAAAAATAAACCAAAATATGACTTGTTAACATTAAATATCTGATAACAGATATAGAAAGAGCTGTATAAAATTAAGATAAGTTGACTTTGATTTATAGTCTAAAGGTGTGAAACAGGTAATATTTTCTAGCAACTGAAACAATTTAAAGACATATATTAGGTTTCTTTGATATGTATTCTCGGTATTGAATAGGAAACATTAAATTTCATACGGGTAGGGGTACAATTTTCATAAAATTTGGAGTGGAAATCATTTTAGCATATGTTTCTTGAGCTTAAATGATGCCGAAGACATAGCACTATTCATATCAAACAACTATAATTCGCTGTAATATGAAATGGAAAAAAACTTTTAAAATATGAAATATCCAAATTCCTGGTATTTCATGATTTTTGGTATCAAAATAACAGAAATGAACAACATGCGGTAATAAAATCTAATAAACTTCTAAAATTGATTAAATCATATACAAATAATGCATCAAAACAGACGTCTTATTTTAGTTCATAGCCAATGATTTATAAGTATTTTTCTATGTTGTATAGGTCTTTTAAGGAGTAATCATCTCTCATCAGCAGCATTAAAAACCAACTCGGAACAATTCAAGATGCAAACAAAATTGCAGTACTCAAATCCAAACAAATCGAAAAATAGGAAATCAAATCTAGCGACAAGGACATCTTATACGTGCGATACATTTCAAAGTCTCGGTGAATTTTGTTGGTTTAGAGTGCAGTGTAGAATACCCATGTAAGAGATCAGAAGTCCAAAGAGACCAAGCAAATTCGAAACAAACTAAAAGATAAAACGAAAAGAAAAGTAACAAATATTTGGAATCCATGCACATTTCAAGGAGTGACCTCTTATAGCAGAACTAAAACTAGGAAATCCGGAACCCAAAAACGTAGGAAACTCGAAATAACACAACCTAGGAAATCCGAAACCCAAAACCTAAGAAATCCTAAACTCAAATACATAGTAGAAGAAAAAAGGAAGCTCAATTGACCTACTGTGTGATAAATTTCGAAGCCTCTCTTTAATACGATTGAGAGGGTGGAAAGGGTATCGGGGGACAGGTAGAAAAGGGCGGGAGAAAGGAGGAAGTGGGTGGGAGAAAGGAGAGAAAGGGCGGGAGAAAGGAGGGATAACTATCAAAGGGAGACGAACTTTAATGTAGAATAAAAATTAAGAGGTAAAAAACGATAAAACTGGATACTTAATGTTCTAATTAATGGACAAATCTTTGAAACAAGGCAACATTTATATTTCCCAAACCATTTTTGCAATTTCCGATCATTTCTAGAAATCAATATACAAAAACACATACATGTATGATGTACTTAGTTTATATATATATGTCTGTGAATCTGTCTGTGCTTTAAATATATGAATTGTACGTTACCGCTGGTAACTTCATAGCTTGTAAGCTTTATAGCTTCTAATATCTAAAATACCACTGCTTTTGAGTCCTGAGATATGTTGGAGCATTTGAAGTTATACAGGAAGTTTTAAATACCTTCGACAATAAAAATAAAATAATTTTCTTTGGATGTTATCGAGATGACGGCCTTTTGACATACTTGGGTACAGAGGAAGAGCTAACTGAACTCTTTAGAATCACTAATTCACATCACAAACTATTGAAATTCACTTAGGACATTTCAAAAATTGAAACTGTATTTTTAGATACAGTATTATTTAAAGGGCCAAGATTCCAAAGAAGTGGGATTTTAAATATTGGAAGCTATACAAAGCCTTCGAATACTCATCAATATCTTCACCGAACGTCATATCACAATCCTGCCGTTTTCAAAGGTTTCATAAAAGGTGAAACAATAAGACATATAAGAAATAACAATAATGAAAAAACGTCGCAAAAAATCCTGGACGAATTTAAAACCCATCTCAAGCAAAGAGGTTACAAACTACAAGAAATACAAAAGCACACGAATTCGGCTTTAATTCGAAGCCTTTAGGATCAATTAAAACGCAACAAAAAAGCGAGAAAAATAAAATTACAAAGTACCATAACTCAATTGGGAAAAAAGGATTTCACTTAAGATAACACTGGAATAAACTTAAAAGAGATGAGAAATGTAGAAAAAAATTTACAAAAAATCCAATAACATCATATTGCAGAAATAAGAATCTAGGCGACTATATAATAAACTCTAAAATATAAAATTTAGTTAGATGTTTCAAGGGACCCCTTATGAAGCAGACTTGATGCATCTAGAAAATAATGTAAAGCCACTAATAGGAAAACATCTGTCCTATCTAATTAAAAAAGCTGCCGAAACACTGTGGTGTAGGGTCCGGGATTGGGATGTACGTTGCTGTAGGGTACCTGATCATATATGAAAGGACGAGACGTGGGAGAACTGTTAAAAACCTAGACATTTGGTGGATTTCTATTAATTCTGTACATATTAAATTATATTTTATAGCAAAACTTATACAAATATTGAAGTCCAGATATATGTACACAGGTTCATTAGGTCTTATGCATTCACATGTGGGTATCTGTTTCCTCTAAGTATTTGGCTATATTCTACAAATTTAAAAAGGAGGGATGTTAACAATGTCAGAGAGATACACTCCCTCCTCTAAACTATATTACATGTACTAAACACCTTAAAATATTTACGTTATCCCGCACTAGACCATACAAAGTAAGGCTTTCTCGATGAGAGAAAAATAGAGATGACACAATAAAAACTATGTCTAATTTCATGGTCCTCATACATGACCGTACATATTAAAATGAGTTTCTTGACATTGGGGCATGAACAATCCACCACTGACAATATTCAAACATTGTGTATTAATTTGCGTCGAGTCGGAGGCAGGCCTTTTTCGTAAAATCAGTATATGCTTTAATAAAGACCTATGCCTCCTATATACGGTCATATATTAATCCCAATTTGTATAAAAGTGGATTGATCTGGAAAAAAGGTTGTTAAGGTGAGAGATGGAAGCAGAGGGGCTGGAGAAAGGAGAGAGAGGGCGGGAGAAAGGAGAGAGAGGGCGGTGGAAAGGAGACGAGAGGCGGGAGAAAGGAAAATGATACCCCCCTTTCCACCCTCTCACGATTAAGTTCATAAAGGATACAAATTATGAATTTTCACAAAGTCTGAGGGATCTATGTATTTTCAAGTAAATGAACAAATTTCAGTTAACAATATATGGTTAGATATTCAGTTAGATTTTCTTGTATTAACTATGCGACATATAAGAAATTATTCTTGTTTGGAAAATCAACTTGATTTTAGGAATACCATTGATGTTGCTTTCTTATTTTGCCAATTAAAATTAACGTTCAGGTTAATCCGGCACTAAAATTGGTTGTTTCAACTCGTGCAGGCGTTTTAACAATTTTTGTTTTCAATGAGCTCTTTTTTACTTTTATGGTGCTTATTGGAAGACTTTATCTGATTAACTTGACAAATAATTTTTCTACCATTTTAATCATTTCTATTTTTCAGATTTTGTGTGGCGATGTCAAGGGATGGTTAACAACTACCAATATCAATATGTATTTTTCTAGTCTTGTTTTCTCCGTACTTAATCTTTATTCGTGACATCGATATAATTATAACATGTGGGATAATAGTATAGCAGGGAAGCAATGTGCACAAATGCCTTCATTTTTTCCAAATTTGATTTAAACTTGTTTTGCTACTGTCACAGTAACCCTTTTGTAGCTGCATAACGTTTAGAGTATTTGATAGGAAGTGCGTACATTCTTTTACTATGTTTGGATCTCGGACTTCCTATATGTTATGGTTTTAAACGTTTGTGAAAAGCTGAATGTTTTTTTGAAAGTGAAATAAATGCAAACTGTTAAGTCTTTTCTTATATTTTTTTCCTTTCTTAGTACGATTACCTCTAAAAAGAGACGTTTTTTTACCATTGAAACATTAAAGTACCCGTCCATTAAAAAATAAATGAAAATTGCACGAAAAGTGATACGCTCAAAAAAGGCTCCAAATATTTTAAAAAATTAAGAGTTATCTACCCCTTTTTTAAAAGTTTTGCAGTGTAAATTATATCTCTTATTAACAGGCTAAGAGAGCAAAATGGCATCAAATTTTTACATGAAATGTCATTCTTAACAAAATATCAAATTATTTATTTGTAGGCTTTTTACAGATAAATCACTTTTCAAATGATACTTTGGTAAACTAGCACTGAACAGGAAGTGCGCACATTCTTTCACTATTAGGTTTGGATCTGTTTTGGTTATAATGCAACTGAGGGGAAATTTCCCATTGAAATGTACATATAAAGCATATTAATTGAAAAGTGAATAAAACTGTTCCTTTAAACAAAATTACCCAAAAAGGGTACAAGTACGACGTTGTTTGTAGTCAAGACATTGAAATTGGTTTTTGTGGGTACAAGTAAAAAAAATCTACACAAATATTAATAAATTTAGCATGACTTCCAACTTGCCTTTTTCACGTTTATTGATAACAAAATATTAAATCGTTGGCATATTGTGTTTGATGACATCTCGTGTTAAGAGTCTTGATGTTTTATCACCAGGAATCTCATCCTGAGCTTTCTTTTAGTAACCGCGAGCATTCATTAAGGGATTTATCTTTTTTTTGCATGCATTTTTGATTTGTTTATTGTAATTAAGGTACTCTCTAGTCGGATTGTGTGACTTTCTGTTTAATTTTTATAGTTCGTCGGTTACTGCTTTTGTTTAGATTTTTTCCTTTGACCACTCGTTGGGCGAGGGTGGGGTACCGACTAAACTAGATTTAACCTATCGCATGTCTCATGTGCCTATCCTACGTCATTATTTTGGTCATAGGTTTGTCTTTGTGTTTGATCTTTTGTTACATATATATTTTTGATAATTTTCAGGTAAGAGCAGTATTAAATTATGTATACACGATTTTTTATTTGGGGCGCTTTAAAGCTTTTAACAAGGAGTGGTATTCCACCCTTGTTGAAGGCCTTGTGGAGACCCCTTTATTTGTAAAATCCCTCTGTTTTTCTCGTGGCTGGAGTGCAGTCTCTCTCACATTTACCCCCATATCTTTTCATTTTAATATAGCATATTTAAGACTCACCATATTAATTCAACATTGTATTTATCAAGAAATCTGCAATTATTGTAGCAAAATATTGTTCAGCGTACCGCAATTGTTCATTTTGAATGGCGAAAGAAAGACAACTGGTATGAATAATAAATAGAAAGACAATTTTTGTGATTTGTTCACTTCCTAAAATGTAAGTTTAAAATATATGTTACACTTAATTTGTGATATCCTATTTCTATTGAAAAGATATTTATTAAGAAATAATAAATGCTGCTATTGACAAAATATATGGGTCGTTTTCAATCTGAATGTTGCATAAATTATTATATTAATTTAGCTCGGCTAATTGTTTTGAAAAATCGTACAAAATGATTATCCATTAATTTTTTGGGAGAATTTAAATTCAAAAGAAAAAATTGCAATACATGTATATATATATAATAGAAAGAATATGGAATATATGCCAGAAAACTACATTCCGCATCTTAACTGGGTGTTAAAATCTATTCTTTATTTACCTTCATCAGACAAGCTAGGAGCCAAAAACTAAAGACCAGTCAAACTTTATTAATTTCTAGTTACATTTCCGAACCAATGAAACATACAGTACAAGGTGTAATGCACGGTGATGAGCCAAATCGATGAAATTGCAAACGGAAAGATGTAAACTGTATCTCTCCAAAATTCCAGTACCCGAAAATCGATAAGAGCATACATTTTAAGTACAGGGTAGCTTTTGACGACCTCTGCAGTACTAGAGAAAAAAAATCCGTAAATTGACAGAAATTTGCTGAATTTGCTAAAATTCTCAAACACAAAAATATACGGAAAGCCTCGAAAAGTAATGCACTTAGTAGTTGTCCATGTTGGCTTCCCATTTAGGTTTGTTTGGATTTGAGTGCTTCTTTTGCTATATTTGAATCTTTGACTTCATATGTTTCTGTTCTAGACCGACGAGAGGTTTCACCTTGAAATGTACATATAGCATACCTCAATTTTCCATATTTATCTAACATTGGTAATTTTGTATTTTGAAAGAGAAAATATGGATACATGGATGCCACAAGGTCATGATTTACATCTTACATACGTTTATAAAATATTCAAAAGTCAAAGGAATTCGAAGATACCAAAGGCGCAGACAGAAATCGTTAAGTCGGAAGACAAGACCATGGCCAACAAAATGAAACGAAAGACAAACATAGAACACACAACACTACACTGAAAACTAAAGC
>JAULBM010320199.1:0-13585 GCA_032357055.1 Geukensia granosissima | reverse complement strand
AGAAGTTAAAATTCTACTGTTACTTGGTGGGTTTCTGTCTCATGGACAATCATGCCACATCTCCTATTTTTATATTAGTAACAAAATTTCAAGGTATTCATTTCTTTTATGTGGGACCAAAAACAACATCAGCATGCTGTTTTTGAAATATAATCATTGGCATTAAGTAGGAAACGGTATCTCTAAATTTTTTCTAGATTTGTTTAATAACATTTTTTCCGTTAAATTTCATGAATAAATAGCAAAGATTTCAAAACAATTCTCAAAAAGATTTTGATGATTAACTGAAAAAAAATGTGGTTCAATAAGCAAGAATATTTAATGCTCTTAAATGAATTAGTCCTGAGAAGTTTGAAAATAAGACAACCATGGTGATTAAAGACAAACAAACATCCATAAACCTTACTTAATGTTTTCCCATTCTGCCTGTCTCTCTTCATTCTCTGTGTTAATGGCCTCCAAGTCTTTAATCTGTTCCTCAAGTTCACCACAGATGCTCTGAAGTTTCTCCACTTTCTACAATAACACTCATTTTTAACATCACAAGACTTTTCACTGGGAAAGCAATTTTATCAAACATAAGTTTATAACATAAGCAATAATTTTTATTCCAATTATTTAAAAACCTTCTCAGGGAAAACTTTAATTGTTTTATCTATTGTCAAAAACCACTATTATCATCCATTTTAAAATCAGACCTGATTTTACAAAAAGCTAAACTAGAAGTGTAATAATCGTATGCAAATACCTTTATTCATTGTTGTAGAATTCTTTACTGGTTCATTGGTTTTTAAATTATAGTTTTAAAATTTAGTTATTGATAGGTATATGAATTTGATGGTTTTAGTGTACAAAGATACATGATGACAGTGGATGTAATGCATGAACAATTGTTCTATACAATATAGGAAACAAAAAAGTAAAAGCGAAAACAGAGGAAAATCAGGAAGGGTAATAGTGTGGTTTGCATTGACAAATTTTTTTTTTGCTGACAGAGGAATGTAAAAAAAAGTCAAATTATAATACAATCAAATTAACTAATGAGACGGAACGGTTCTACATGTCAAGTATTCAAACCTTAGTTTCTAGTTCTAACTGATGTTGTTTTTGTTGTAAGCTGTCCTTTAAAGTCTGTTTCTCCATACAAGCTGAACTTTTCTCTCTCTGTAGTTTACTTAATCTTTCATCTTGCTCCTAAAAATATTTTCTGCTTATAGTGCCTGTTTACACTGCACTTAACCTGATCCTCATAAACAAGGATGTTCACTGCTCATGTTCAGCCATATCTGTCAGATATTCAAACTTTTCTGGTTTTATCAATTTAATCCCATTAATAAGTTTTGCCCAGTGACCACCATTTTCTTTTGATAATTCAATTAAACACACAGTAAAATGTCATTTGAGAAGTTTTTATTAAATTTTTCTAGGGGTGATATTAACAACATACCAAGCAAAATCAAGAAAACCATTTTCAAGCCAAATTTTTAAATGAAAATATCTTGAAAACAAGCAAACTATGGCCAAAAATAATATATTATTTCCCCAAGCCAGGCATAGGTAGGTAGGTAGGGAATTTTTTTTTTTTTTAATATTTTCCTGTAAAAATACCCAAATTTTTGATTTCATTTTTATAAGTTTCATACCGCAAGAAATGGAAAATGGAAAAAATAATTTTTGATTTAGGTTTGGCAAAAAAATTATTTGAGTCGCAACATTTTTGCAGAGTTGGTTGGTATTGGGGAAACAAACATTATTTTATATTTGGCCTTACCCATAATTTCTTTGCTTATTTTGCTAAAATGTGAAAGATCTTAAAAGCAATTTTGAAATTCTTGTTATTTTTAATATAAGCAGCCATCATCCCTAATATAGATCAACTTAGGCCAGAATACAGGCAACAACTTATACTATATGTCCGGCTTTAGTTGAGTGTGATTTTCGAGCTTTATATATAAAATTATTGGTGAATTTCTGCCTTTGTATTTATTTTTTATCAAAAGAAAGAATTATTCCACATAAAGCGTTATGTTTAACGATTTGTAATAATGTTTTACAAAATATTATCTGCCCCTGAGTTTCTCTACGGTGATTTAACATTGAGGGTCGGCCATCTTTGTTTTGGGCAGGAGCACTTTAGTTTGACCTAGATGAAGCAATTTTATAAAATGCGCACATTTCTTTTAATTGATAATTTCCCTTGCGAATAAAAAAAGAAGAATAACTTTTTTATTACTATTCAGGTGCGCCTCAAACCATTTTGACTGTTATCTGATCCTAGTTTAATTACTAAATTATTACACAGCGTTGACAATGTGTTCACCAGTCTCACACTAGCGCATGCAAAGATCCACTTCCGGTAAACAAATGGCTGACTTTACAATGTAAAATCCCCGTAGAGAATTAAAAACTGGACGCAGCTTAAAATACATCGTGATTGCTAAAAAGTATTATTGCAGCTTACTTGCACTTTTTTCATGTTTTTTAATCTACAAAATAAACACTATTTTATAAGAATACGGCTGACAATTTTCCTATCATAACGTTTTTTTACCCATTCCAACAAACTCTTGACATTGAGTATAGTGTCACACTGGCATTAGAGTTGTGGCTTTACCTAATCTGGATTAAAACTGAATGTGCAGAAAGTAATGCTTCCAATTATGATAAAAATTTAATCTATGATATGTGTTCAAAAAAAGTTTAATCTGAATTAACTTAAGGATGTTTGCTGCTTAGTTAAAAAAAAATACATAGGTTTTCAAAAGCATAGACTATGGCCATAGATTGATTTTAAGACCATTCATATTGGAACAAAATGAGCAGGAACAAATGATTGCTCAGTGTACTTGTTTTTGAGATATAAGCATTTACAGATTTGGTGGGAAAAGGGTTTATCTTGATTATCCATAGGTTTTGTCTTAGAAGGTTTCATAAATGAAAACCCATGAAGAAATACATAAAACTTCATGAAAACCTCTAAAATGGAATTTTACAAAGTGTTTCATGAAAGTATGAAAAAAGTTGATATGGATAAATAAAAAGGAGATTGAGAATCTGACAAAAAATGGATGAACTTGAGCAGGAAACATCCTAAATGAGGATTAAGTTTAAATTTAAACTGAATACAACTTGACTCAAGCCTCATTCACCTGAGTTTATCAAGAATTATGATGGTAGTGTGAGATATATCTCTAAGAAAACAAATTACTTTTATAAGTCAAATATTAAAACTATTTCAAACAATTTCAAAGGACTATGTGCAATAAGGGCAATATTTGCCCCCACCCCCATATTACAGCCATTCAGATCAATTTGAAATTAAAAATAAATCAGAAGACATCCCAAAAAAAAAGTTGCATGATTATGGAAAATCAGGTTGTCAAAAGTTGGTTAAATCTAGGATATAAGTAAATTTTTGCTAAAAATGCTAACTTCTGTCCATTTTTGGGGTGGAATGAAATAGAATGTAGGATTCTGCCAACTAACTTTTCTACATAAAGTCCATCTTAACAAGGCAAACATTAAGAGCAAAAGGATGTAGCCCTATATCCCTATGCTTAAATCATGGTACTTTCTTGGCCTTGAAAAACTATTTACATATAAAAATAGGAGAAGTTGGATTTCTGAAAAATTCTTTTTATTATGGTTGCTTCAACATTTAAACTTAAAAATGAAACAGAAATAAATGATGTAAGGCAATTTCCAATGGAGGTTAAATAAGGCCCTTTCTACAAATACTTCTGTATCTACATCATCAATCCCTTAGTATAGGAAATATGACAAATGAGAGGCGATCTGAAAAAAAACTGGCTTACCTGAATCTGTCTGTTTAATTTGTCCCTCTCTGATTTCAATAGATTTACTTCATCGTCATTATCTGGACGAGATTTCTGAAATAAGTTAATGCAAATAAGATAAAGCTGAAACTGAGAAAACAGGTTTTAACATAGAGAAAATGGGACATAGATGCCCTGCTCCAGCAAATATGATGGTACTGAAAAGCGGAGACAGGGTACAACTCACCCTGATAATGCTTCAGACCAAATATCAAATTAATCAAAGATATCGACCTGAAGTCTTTGACAAAATTGACGGACAAATGGACATAATCCTCATATTTATTACAACTGCTGCTATAATGATTTAATGATGGGGTGGGAAACTAGAATTCTTCATTTCTGGCTATTCTTAACTATGGAAACAGAAAATATTTCCAACCGGACTTAGCACTGCCATTTGTTATTTTTTAAGCTCCCTGAGTGCTTTAAACAAGAAATATGGTAGATGTGTTTCTACTGTACAAACAGGCTCTATGCAGTAACAAAAACTTAATCTTTCACACCAGAAAAATAACAACAACCATTAGTGAAAACAGCCCTGTATAAGGCCAAATAAAAAATAATTCCTAGGTTCTCTGACTATTTTTTTTTTTTTTTATTTCATTGCAGGCGAGGGACAAATTATTTTATTCATTTTTTGTTGATCATCTTTAAAAAGATCAATGTTCACCAAGACATCACACTTCCCTGACTTCTGCTTAACGAATCTTACCAACATATATTATAAAGAGACTAAAATCAATACCAGCGTCATTTTTAATTATATTTTGATTATCTCCCATTGACCACAAATAATATTTGGAGCGTATATGGTGCAGAAAGGATTTTTTTTAGGAAAACAATTGATGTGTCTGTAAAACAAGAACGTGACAGGGCCTGGGAACCAATCATATTTTTTTATTTGGCTCTAGGAATAGATTGGTACCTCTGGAAAATACATTAATAATCCCTGTATCACATCTTTACCTCCAGTTTATGAATTTTCAACTGTAGCTCCCTTATATCAGCCTCCAGTCTGTCCCTCATACTTTTTTCTTGTCTCTGTGTAGCAGCTAACAAAGATCTGGCTTCACTCAATGCTAGGTTAGCTTCTTCCAACTCCTGTCTCAGCTCTTGAATGGCTTCTTCATGTTTTTCTTTCTCCTGCATCAAAATCAAATGACAAAAAATAACTATTTGTCTAGAACCAATAATTGTAGTAGCTGGAGAATAAAAGCCTTATTCATTTGTTTCTTGAAACACATAGATAACTTGTAAATAATGTTAAGTGTAAATATTCCAAAAATACAAAATTTCTTCTTTGATTTGATGATTAACGAGTTCTAGGACCAAAAGGGTAGCCTTATCTTCAGAAATTGACATTTTAGTGAGTGATTTACATTTTAGTTGTGAAAATTTTTTAAATAACAGAAAAATCATAATATTTAAAAGAAAGAATATGGAATATATATATGTCACAAAGAAACAATCCACTTCTTTTCTGGACTGTGTACTGCATAATTTCTGTTTGAGATGTTGTCTTTAGGTCACTAAATTTCCATGGGACATGAAACAAATTCTCAAAACTTTGTATTGAGTCTTTCCTAGAAGACATGTGTTGCCTGGAAAGGCAAACATTGAAGGCAACAAGTTTGGTTAATGTCTGTTGACTGGTTTAGAAGGAGTAGCTGATTAGAAATTACTACCCCTTTCTTCATGTTCTTTTTAGCATACTGCAAATTAATATTGCATTAAAATTTACAGACTTTAATTCCTGTGAAAATAAAATAGGAGGTGCAATACAATATCTATTGATAAAGAATCTCTGAAAGGTTGTTAAATTTCTTTTAAGTGGTTAAGGAGGAGTAGCAGATTAGAAATTGTTACCCACCTTTTTTTAGCAAATTTGCACATAGAATTTATTATATTGAATCACTCGGAAAAAATAGGTGCAATACTACATTTCTTGATAAAGAATCTGTCAAAGTTTGTTTAATTTCTATAAGGTGGTTAAAGAGCGGAAGCAGATTTGAAATGTTAACCCCCCTTTTTTCCAACTCTTAGTGCAACACTACACCCCATAATAAAGAATCTGTGAAAAGTTAAGTTAAAATCTGTTCATTGGTTCAAGAGTAGTAGTGGATTGGAAAGTGTGTCCCTGATGCAAGATGACAGAGTGATCCCTATATGTCGCCCTGCTAGAAGCAGGCAAAACTAAAATAGTGCCTTGCATTTCTTTCTTTTATCAAACAGATTGTTTACAAAATGGAAAAACAACGAATAAAAATGTTGAAAAAGTATATTTATATTGATTGAATGGTGCTTAACGTCCTGTGGCAAATATTTCATGCATATTCAGGACGGGAGCATATTAATGAAAAGTGATAATGAATGAAATCTTCTTTGTACAAGACCGACACTCTGAGCCAGATTTTTAATGTGCTAGCTCAGGAAAGCAACAGTCCACAGGAAGACGTGCCACTCTACCAAGACACATTATTCTGACTCTGGGCCGATCAGTCTTTGCTCTTTCTCCTAAATGCTGCGTGTTAGCAGAGAATCAGCAAATACCAATTTTAATAGTCTTTGGTTTTGGAATTTAACACGACCTTACACACTCTAGCATTCTAACCATTACACCATCGAGGCAGTTAGTATATTTATATATACTGTTTATAAACATAAACTCAATTTTTTTTTCAGAGTAATGGTAGATTTTCATATTGTAATAAACCATTATTAAACCAATACCAGTAAAAGAAATAGTTTGTATACTACATAGAATATCATGCATTGCAAGCCATGATAATCACATTTTTTACAGTGACAGTGAAACATTCAATTTCCAGCCTTGGCGAGAAACTTAAAGTTTTAACTATGCAGATTATAAAAAATATGATAAATAATATTTTAACAATGTAATATTTTGTTTCTCTTATTCCTCAACAGACTAATCTTGCCATATAAAGTTAAAATATTGTAAAGAAAAAAACAAAAGCAAAACACTGCTGAATAGTCAATCATATTTGGCTGAATTGTACATGGTGTTGATAATCAGTGCAAGCATAATGATAACCACTTTTTTAAAAACAGTCGAATGGCATGAAAAACCCATAAAAATTGGTGAAAAAAATAACAATGTTTTTCACTCCTGTTATAAAGAACATTTTGAAATTAAAACAGAATCATGATTGGCCTTACAAATATCTTTCTGATCGGTACTGTTTTTATAAAAATTTGTATCTAATTGTAATTAATACTTGTTTTATAGATGATGTATAATATAAAATTCATTAATTCATAAATACTTTGTAAACAGGAAGTAAACTATAAAACAAATTAGCAATGGGTTTCACAAAGAATTGCAAGTCTACATTTGATTGTAAGTTTTTACGTCACAATATTATTTAAATTGTTACGTAACACACAATCAATTTTAAACTTACAACTTTTTGTGAAATCAATTGCAGACGCTCATGTTTTTTAAGTAAGGTAATATTACTGTTAAAATTGCAAATGTCTTGTTATACACTGGTTAATTCTTAACAGTGAAATAACTGAAAAATAACTATAACCTGAACAAGTAAGAAATTTTTTGAAAAAAAAAAGTATAATTTTTCTGAGTGATAAATATATCATGAAGTTTACCTTTTGTAACCTTTCCTCAACCTGTAAGACATCTTTCTTTGTATCTGTGCTCTGTCTCTGTTTCTGCTCAAGGTCATGTCTCATCTCCGACAGTTTGACATCAGATGACCTTTTCTCTAGCCGAAATCTATCCAGCTCTTCCATTAAACTTTTTATTTTTCCATCTTTCTTGCTGTTTTCTTTTGTTTGTTCCTCAAGATTTTTTACCTTCACTTCGAGTTGTTCTAGAGTTTCCTTCTGTGTTTTTATCTTATCTTCTAAATACCTAGAAAAAAAAGAAAAAAGTATTTTCACATCAAATCTTGTTTCTATGGACATTGAAAAGTAAATATAGGTTTAAATAAATGGATCAGTAAAGTTCTAAATTCAACGAAGCTAATTCACTCATAGAAACAAGCATTAATGGAGCAAAAACAAGCTAAGAATTTGAAGCGTTTTGTCCAAAATGACACACAGGCCCCTGCCAAGGACAAAACAAATATTGTAATTAATTACAGTCAACAATCATGCAAAAGTTGAACTTGGTCAAGACAAATTGGTCTTAAAAACTTATCTTAATATCACAACACAATAAAATATCAACCTGAAATCTACTGTACAGGATTATTCCAATTTTTCAACCCTGATTTTCTTGGAATTTGCAAAAAATGGAAAGAATTTGATTTGTAAATTCCCTGAAATTTTATTGTGGTTGGTGTGGCCCAAATTGGCCAAAATCATTTCCTTTTCATAAAAATTAAGATTTTGAAAAAGTTTCATCAGATTTGAGACCATTAACAAACTATTGGTAGCGGTAAGTCTTGAATGTGTGAACAAGTAATAGTATTCTTACTTATTTTCCTGTCTGAGATCTTCAGCATCTTCCACTTTGTTCCAGCGTTTGGCTGATAAAATTTTTAAATCACTTAAATCTTTTTCAAGATTTTGGACTTTGATTTCCAAAGTATCTCTCTCATGCTTAAATTTATCTGCTGCTTCTGCTTTTTCAGCAGTTTGTTCTAGTTCTTTAACTTTAAAGTTTAATCTGTCTTTTTCTAGCTTGACTTTTTGTAACTCCTTCTGACTACCTTGTAACTCCTCTACCTGTTTTTCCAAGCGATTAACTTCATCCTTTGATTTCTTTAAAGAATTTTCAAGAGTGTCATTTTCCATATGTAGGTCTCTTACTTTTCTGTCCAAATCAAATTTATCCTTTTTACACTGATCAAGTTTTTCCTGTACTTGGTTTAATTTTTCAATGTGATCTACAACTTCTGTTTTCAACCTTGAAATTTCTTCTTGGTCCTCTTTTGACACATTTGTTTTGATCTTCAGTTTTTCTATTTCTACTTCTAGTTCTTTAATTTTCTTTTTCAAATCTCTATTCTCCAACTCAAGTTCTGCCATTCTCTCACTAGATAACTTATTCCTATGGAAATATAAATTTAAGATGAAACAGCTTTTATTTAAAAAAAAATATATAATATAAAATAATATAAATCCCCCCATAACTGTCTGGAAGCTGCAAATTCCAATTCCCCCATTAGAACAGACACTTTCAATGTATCACTAATGCAACCACATTTATTTTTTATCAGTGCAATCACAAACATTGAAAACAATCAATTTGGGGAGATTTTTGGTACTCCACAGGAGTGAAAGTAAAGTAACACCATTTTTAACTTTGGCTACTGAATCAGCAATCAAAGTTAATACAAGTCTTTTGCTGTTCTTCATCTCAAAGTCACAGTGAGGCCTTTAACATGGAGTAAAAACTCGCACCTTGCTGTAAGTTCAAGACGGCCCCTAGCACCGGTTTGAGCAGAATTCTTTGCTAGATGTCGACGACACTACATCTGTGCATTGAAGAACACACATGCGGGGTAATGTCTGTGCGTATTCATTATTTTCATGATGATTATACTTGTGCAACACCACCTGTTGGCCAACTTTATTATAAAATCTGTATGTAACGTGATGAATATAAATCTAATCAAAATTAATATCTTTTACTGAAAAGAACATTTAAATGGCAGTCCTTTAACTCAACAAATTTTTCAGAAGCCAATGGAGAGTTTATGATCAATACAAAATCTTCATTTAAAATTGACACAATAATCCATCACATCCATTCACAGACTCTTTACAGCTGATACTGTTTGCTTAGGACTCTATAATAAATGTGCATTTAACAGTCTTGTTTTCTTAAATGACATATTAACTTGTTCAATCAATAAAGATTAACTTAATTTTTTGTTTCAAAGACTTTAGTCAAACATTCTGATAAACTGTCCTATTTATTAAGAAGCTGTCAAAGTTGAATACTTTTTTTAGCTTACTAATAAAAATAATATTCACAATTAACAACAATAAAATTGTAAAATTTGGTTGCACCTGTCGAAATTTTGGATAAAAATGGAATATCACACCTAAATGTTTTTGGAAATGTGGTAAATAAAGCTAGTAAATTTCAACACAACCCACTGGGACATGTCCATTACTTGAATAAACTGATACATCAGAGTTATCTTTAATAAACTATTTCAAGATCTTTGTGTGTATCAACATTGACTCTCTGCCAAATACTTTTTTCAACACTAAATTAAGTCATCATTTTGTCACCTTTTTGTCCTACATGTACATGCTGTAAATGATTTTTATTTTTTACACTTGCACGACTTGCACAATACTTTGTTTTCTTTGGCTATTAATGATATTTTTTCATTAAATCAAGCAGGATGTGTTTTGACTGATGTATAGCTTAAAAGAACCAGGACTGTTATCAACTGTGTTTGGATTTAACTATAATTGTAGCTATCAAAAACAGCAATTACTTCTGGTTGTCTAGATCATTTTATTTGTTATTGTCTCAGAATCTCTCTACTTTTTATTTACCTCAAAAGTTACATCTTGTGCAGTTGGTTTTTAAAGTTTGTTTTTATGGTGTTATGTTAAATCATCTCCCAGGTTAGGGGAGGGTTGAGTATTCACAAACATGTTTAACCCTGACACATACTCATTTTATGTGCCAGTCCCCAGGAACCCATATTCCTTGCCTCGGTCCAATACAGCTATCATTGGCCCAATACGATTATCCTTGGTCATAATACAGGACCAATATTGAAACACCCATCCAATAACCCTATAGTATGATATCTCCTTTTTATAAAGGTCTAAAGGACAAACTCTTCCTTAAAAATACATGTATTTCTATCAATAACTGAACATCAACCTTATAATAAAGCCATTTCTTTCTGCAAAGTATTCACATGAAAAATATTCAATTGTTGCAAATTGATTCAAGTCACTTCAACAAATATATACATGTACATTGTACAACATGTACATGTAGTATAAAAAATAATTAATACACAAAATTTAATTGATTGATTGAAAGTTGCTTAACATCAAGTGGCAAATATATCATTGATATTCAAGAAAGAAATACATTTAGGCTTACTATTAGCATCGGTCTACATGTGTTTATGTTACATGTACAAGCAATTATTGTATGGGTAGGTCTGTGTATAAGTAATTGTATGGGTCTGTGTATCAGACTGGTTGTGTATTTACATGTATAAGCAATTGTATGGATGGATCTGTGTACCAGATTAGTTGAGAACACAGACTGTAAAATATCATGAGGATCATTTGACAATGTAATAAGACTTTTGCATTTGCTTTTGTTTACAGCATATATACATATCTCCAAAAATAAATGCAAAAAAAAACAATGATGTTGCATTGACAAGTATACAAAAAAACTATGTTTACAAGGATAAAATGACAGAAACTTATTGACTATATTTTCTTGACGTCACTAATGTCCTAGAACTGAAGTCTTGAAAAAAAAATGTCAATTTTAACACAAATAGATTATAGAGATAGAAAACTGCTACCAAATCAAGATATGTCTTTTCAATTGGTGTTAATTGATTTGTGCTATATTGACTAATTTAAAAACTGTGTTTACATGTACTGCAGTAAGGTCAGTTCTGTGAACTAGTTCCCAAATGTCACATTTCAATTAATTTATCTCAATGTCATTTATTGTAACTAATATGTGGGATGAAGAAATCAATAAATATATTCCCAAAGGCCCTCCATCTTCAAAAAAAAATTATCAATGAGAAAAAAAAAATCAATTTGACAATGTTTATTAGTTTATAGTGGGACAAGTTCAAGGTGGTTTAAGATTCTGGTCTCCCCCTCAGAATTTTTCCTTTTTTGGTTTTTACTGTTATAAAGAAAAACAATATGAGATGAGGTTTGATTTGTTCAATCTGTATGCAACTTCAGTGTAAAATACCCATGCAAGACACCAGGAGATCCAAAGTTCTTACTCACAAAAGACAAGACAAACTTAAAACAAACAAACAGGGTAAATAAAAAAAAGAACAACAGCTTGGACTCTACAAACCCCCTTAAAAAAGACGAGTAGGGTACATGTATGTTGCTCCAAAAGGGTACATTTTTTTTGTACATGAGCCCCTGTCCTGCCTGCAACACCTGCCGTGAAGTCCTTGATGTCAGTGTCAAATCAGGATGGCAAAAGTGGGATATTGTTAATTGCTGCCAAATCTGAAAAATCTTTCAAATTCCAATATACAAAAGGAGTAAGGCAAGATTGAAGGGAATGTAAGCATTCTCTGATCCTTGTGTGTAACTCTATTAAGAGAAATGTCAATCCAAGAAGTTTTACATTTTGAGTTTCACAATCAAAGTTTTATAATTTTTCATTTTATCACAGGATGCAAAATATTTACTCTATTACTTCCAGTTTTGGTTGAAAAAAAAAAGAAAAGAAAAATAACAGAAAAATCAGGCTGCCAAGCATTTTGGGTTAAGCAGGTGAGAATTAAAATTACTGAGAAATTATGCAGTGCACAACACAGAAAAGATATGGATTGTGTCTTTCTGGCATATTTTTCATATTCTTTCTTAAACATGCCAGAGCAGGTGAAATTTCCTTGACTCTCTGCCCTTTTGGTATCTTCAAATTCCTCATTTTCATTCTTTTTATCCACTCATTGTAATTTTGCTTGTTTTATAATTTATTCCTTTATTTTTCTAGAAAGTTTCATTGCTCAAATAAAATCAATGTTTCAAACTCTTTGGCCTTTGGGAAATAGAAAATTTGACATTATTTGAAATAGCATTCTGAGTATATAAAGTAAACTGGTGTAAGAAATACCAAATTTGACAGTTAAATAGGCTTAAATGAACCACAAGTCCTAAAAACATGTCATAGCAACGTGAGATAAAGAAATGTCAGTCTTTTACTTTTGAATATTTGAGTGTTTAGTTCCAGGATGCCCATTAAATTCCGGCATGCCAAAAACACTTACGGAAAATCCTGTTCCAGTGATAACATTAACAGTATACGCCCACACAGAGAAGCCAATATATAAGGAACAAATTACTGAATCAATAAGTAAGTTGTCTCTGTTAATCAAATAACCGCTACATCTCTCTAATAAATGACGGCTATATAAAATAATACAATTAAACTACCAGGTCTTCTTACATCTGCGCCATAGAGGAGGTGAGAGATCACAAAACTTGACCACGAGGTCTGGCAGGAGTCACAAAGGTGAAAGGTTGCAAAACTTGACCAAGAGGTCATGCAGATAACAAACCATAATTATTTCAAAATTCAAAACTTAAAAACTTGAAGGATTTTTGTCCATTGCATATCAAATGAATAGATTATGTAAATTGGCCTTTGAACACTGAACCAATGCCTCAAAGATGAATTTGTTAAAAACTGCTCTTGAATTGAATAAATATTATAAATTTTTACACAGGAGATAAATTGCATTGTTTCATTTGTGTGGCTCACAAAAATTACATTGCAAAATGGAGTTACTTAGATAACATACTTTCTTGGTCATTGTTTCACAAAGAATTCAAGATACAATGTAAGAGTAAAATGTGTACATGTACATAAGTTTTATGTTGTCCATGTTCACATAAATGCTTTTTTTAAGGATTTACATGCATGTAAGTCTTAAGAGTACTTTAATGACTTTATGAGAAAGTCATCTTTACATGGTCAGGATCAAAAAGGAATTCGAAGATACCAAAGGGGCAGACAGAAATCGTTAAGTCGAGGACAGACAAGAACATGGCCAACAAAA
>JAULBM010320188.1:0-13585 GCA_032357055.1 Geukensia granosissima | reverse complement strand
TTCGTGATGTTTTTGTGCGATCATATCTATTTTGAACAAAACACCTCCAAAAATTGAGTATTTTTACCGAAAATGTTCAATTCTTGTCAAAATAGTCAAACATACACTTTCATGTTGTCGAAATGACCAAAAGTCTACAAGAAAGAGTAATGAATTATTAAAAGACGTTTATTAAACAGCATTTTCACAACAACTTATTATTGTTTCACAAAATCTAAAATTTGGCCAAATATGGGGCTTAACGTACCTTCTCCTTAATATTAAACTAGAAGAAGCAAGAAATACACTTCTACCCATTGCATTTTGCAGAATCAGATATAAGATTCCATTGTCGTGTGAATAATAGTCTGCTTTGTTGACAAAAGTTCTGGCTAGAGTGTTAAAATAATATACCAAAAGTTGAAACGTCGGTTCCTATTATGTGAAATTCATCATGTGGTGACGATCTTAATTCGGCTTGTTTCGTTTTTGAAAATTTTTGTCAAACATGAAAAATTTACTTATGGAATTGTGTCTGAAATAGAATAACCATACAAGAATAATTACATTTATTATTAATATTTGTTTAACATTGGTAATTTTGTAAACGACACTTTGATGTTTTTCCCTATGTTGTATATGGAATCTATGCATTTTTGAATTATATTTAAGCCTTACTTATTTACTTTTTGTTTCAAGAACTAATTATGACAACTACCCCCATCCTTCCCACCCAATACATGCCAAATTGGCTCTTCTCAACAGAACGTTGTTTATTATCCTTTTCTTCAAGAATAATGTAGCGTTTATCGAATTACTCTTTAGATTAACATGTTATGCTTTATTTGCATGTAGTGCATATTGAAACGCTAACTACTACACTTGTATTGCAAAAAAGATAATTTGTTTTACATAACGGCATGTTCCATCGTCTGGATTCTTTTGACAAGCTATGCAAAAATACAATTAAAGGCAGACATTGAATCAGTAAATATCATAAATCAAATTCTATAAAAATCCATATTTTCTTTGGTCTGTGCAAATAACAGAAAAAAAATTGATGGAAGTGAAAACCAGTTTTTCTGCATTACTGGAAACATTAACAAAGACAAAACAAATGTTAACGTGAACAGGAAAAAAGAACTTCAAAACTTGACAAGTTATCATTATTTCAACTATGAAATGTCAATTATCTCTGGAAAAAACGTCGACAGATAGAGTAACTACGGAAACTGTTTTCTAAATATATCGTTATTCAATGCAAATACCAATTATCTTGAGAAATTTCAATGCCTTTTTTAACCATATCACAGTGCTGATTTCCTAAAGATAGTATCAAAAGTGTAGCCATGAAACTTTTCACAATTTATGTCCGTATTGGTTTCACATTGTCAACATTTGAGTTAAATTGTCATAATTCAGATAAGGTGCGCCCATACATAATCTAGAAACATTGTAGTCTAGCGAAAACAAACTGAATTTGTAAAATTTCTGATAAATGGACTGATCGACAAAAACATGTGTAATTGTCAAATGCACAATTCAAATAGGTCTGGAGAAAATTGAATATGAAAATAACGACTTTCATGAAATAATTGCGCCACCAGACGGTTAAATAATTGAGTCTGGTGATCATGCTTCACGATGATTTACTGATCAAAAATCAGAATTAAATGACGTAATTTTAAATAGCAGTATGTTTCTTATAAAAGGAGTTGTACCTATTTTAAGTCAGTGTGTTAAGTAAATATCCCAACCAGTAATGAATATAGTCGTTGCAATGCAATATTCTTTTGTATGCGGCAACAAAACAGGGACAAGTCAAACTTCAAAAAACTCTCCCAAAAAGCTATTTTTCAAATTCGTATGAGAAATATTCTTAACCTGACCAATGGTCTTCCTCCAATTATACACTTTTGAATAAAACTGTATGTAGCAAATGTATTGAATATATTTTAATTTGACCAAGTCATTATGACCGAAAATAATTCCAAGTGATAAAATTAATCTTTATAACACAAATTCATAGTAAAGTAGTTTTCTTGACAGCAGCAACCCTTAATCAATTCGATTTTGAAAGGAAGCACAAACACTGTGGTATCTATCAACTGAGAGATACACGCACCATTCGCAGATGCGCCTAGGATGTAACACCTGAACTAAAAGTGCAGAGTGGGAACATCATATTTATCAGCCTTTTTATAAAGTAATTTGTCAATTGTTGGTCATGGTTAGAAGCAAACCTATGTAGATGAGCGTTAACCTAAATGCCAGACTATAGTTGTCTCTTTTTTTTCTACTCAAGCACGTGTTCGAAGTCTGCTAGATGCATTTTATATCTAGCACTGTACACCGTCAGAAATGAAAACAATCTGAAAATAATGGTGAAAACCTACTCTTTTTTAAATCCCACACTGTATGAGATGAATCATTCGTAGTATAATTGTCAACTCCGTACTCTTTAAAGTTTACATTTTTGTAGAAGAAGCACAATGTGGCGGGCGATTTTAAAGAGGCAGGAACTATTTTTATCCTTCCAGACCACGTTAGTCCGCATCGTTCGTTTTGTATTTGTTTTTAGTTTTATTTGTATATGGGTCATGTTCCGTTTTGTTCGTATTCTCAAGACTGCCGTGTCGTCGACTTTTCCCGTTTGCCTGGCACTTCGGTTTTCCTCCTCTTTCTCTTATAAAGATTTAATATTCCATCACTAGTACTTTTTGCAACAGGGGTACAGATATCACAGACTTCTGAAGGGTGTTAAAAAGTTTTGTTAACTTTACGAAGATTTAATACAAACATTCTGCTGCAAATGTAGAAGTTTAATACGACAAGGGATATCACATCCTACGTTTTATGAAAACATTTCATATAAATATAGAAAAAGGCGATGTGGCATTATTGTCAATGAGACAGCCATCCAAAATGTGTAAATCTCAAACATCTACAAGTTGTCCCAAGGCCTTCAGTAATGGACACATGTCCACATCCTATGACAAACTGTAAAAGGCCGAAAAAGAAAAAAAGAAAACGTGATGATATTAAAATAACAAGTATTGGCATAATAAGTAAACAATGCAAAACAGACAACATGATCCATTGAATCTCACTGTTCCGTTAAACAAAGAGTACAGGTTTGACGTTGTAGTAAAACTTTAATATAAAAATATGAGATATGGCATGATTGTCCATTAGACAGCCATCCACCAAATGACAGTCGAATCAAAACATCTACAGGTCTCATCACGGCCTTCAACAATAAACAAAAGTCCACACCATAACGGGAGCTGTAAAAGGCACCGAAATACAAAGTGTCAAACTATTAATAAAAACACGACAATGTACGTAATATATTGACAAAATAACAATAATCATATGACCAATTACACAGAGACAAAGGGTTTGTCCTTGCAATGTGTTATATGTTTGTTATATGTACGTTTTTACTAATATTCATGTAAGATCAGTATAATTTTACGTATACACTTTCCATATATGACACGATTTAGAACTTTTCACAAGGATGAGTATTCCACCCTAGTTGCAGGCTTTGTGGAGAACTCTAGATTTGTAAACTCCCTCTATTTTTTCTCATGATTGGAATGCAATATTTCTGACATTTACTCCATATTTTTTTATTTTCTCCTTATTATTTATCTGTGATACGAATTTTCAAATTATTGGTCAAGGGTACAATTAAAAGGTGAGAAATCAGAAATTCATTATAAAAACACAAGACCAACTTGTATAACGAAATGATAAAACAGAAACCAAAAATTGGAGTACACGAGTCTTAACAAAACATTTTTAAACAAGTTACGTCATAGAGAAAAGCTTTCTCAGTCACGCCAGGAGGATATACAATGTTACAATAATAGTACACCAAACGAAATTTGCCACCAAAAAGTGAACCTGTATCAAAAGTATTACAATGAAATATAGATCAAATTATTGCTGCAGCTGAAGCTGTAGTTAAAAATTAGTTTTAACTTGAATTAAAAATTTTCCCCATAGGGTGTAATGTCAATTTTATCGACTTGGTAAATATGCTTTATTTGGTAGGTGCAATCAACCAATTGTCTCAGGTAAACAAGCCATGACAAAATTTTTAATTTTTGGGGTTTTGTGATAAAAAATGAAATTTTAGGAATATTCTGTATTTATAATCTGGCTATTACACTGAAGCGGGATTTTTATCCATGAAAACATGCCATTTTGAGACAGGTTTTTTTCAAAGTCTAAAACTGAACATAAGAAGGGTAAAGGGATTTTTTTTGTTCTGCGAAAAACTAAAATTTTAGCTGAAGGATAAGTTGTGACAAAAAGATAGAATTCCACCGTTACATAGAATGACATACTTCGTAGATGAACTTTCGAGATGTTTTTACTTAAGTCGTGGCAAATTTCGTTTGGTGTACGTAAGTGTCAAAAAGTAATGTTCAATTTGAATTGACTGCCTCGGTGGTGTAATGGTTGCGTGCTCGCCAAACCAAAGATATGTTGCTTCTACGCAATTCACGCGGCATTTTAGGAGTAAGAGCAAATTAAGACGGGTCGGCCCACAGTAAGAAAAATGTGTCTGGGTAAGTGGCATGCCTTCCTGCGGACTGTCGCTTTCGTGAGCTAGCACATAAAAACAACGGCTGAGTGTGTCGGTCTAGTACATAGCAGGTGTCATTCATCATCATAATTCATTTATATGCTCTAGTCCTGAATATGCATGAAAAATTTGCCGCAGGACGTGAAGCAACATTTAATTAATCAATCAACCAATTTGGATTTGTCTGAAGCGTGCCATATCAAGGAAACACAATACAAACAATCTAAATTTTAACAAAAGCGTAGCAGCATGCTTTTGTTCTCTGAGACTAGGTTCACGCTTATTCCGGGAGAGACAAGCTAATAATCAAGATTTCTAAACGTCAATGAAACACAGATTTTACATTAACCATGATCTAATAACAATACACAAAATTACAATATTTGTTGATTATTATGTTTGTTTTGGGGCATTTAAAAGGATTTTTATTCTGACTTTTACATAAAGATATCAATTTGTATTACACTGTTAATTGATTCGACAACCAAATTTGCAGAAGCGATAGTGTCAGTTGTTTAACTTCTACCCAAACGGTATCAAATGACATAGACATATTGTCATCCGTTCAAAATACACAATGTAAGTCTACAATTACATAACTACCCAGTCCCCCAGCCCTCCGTTTTTTATTATTATTTTGTTGCCATCACAGTAAATTTTTGATAACAAGTACCTGTTCCAGATTGTTTCTGTCCATAACAATCAACCGAATCAACGAATTCATGTGAACTTTAAGATTTTTGACATGATTCAACGAAAAATAAGTAATTAATAACTTCTATTGATTGGTTTTTGAAAAGTCAAAGAAAGGCTTTTTGAAATAATAAACACTAGAAGACGTGAACAAATTGCATTTTGCATGATTATATAGATTTCTAAATATAAAAATAGATAATGCGGGTATTTTGCCACCTCAATATCCTTTCAATAAATCAATTCTAATACTATGCATAGTTGCCGTTGCGTCAAAATATTGTAATATGTTAATATTTTTTCTTTAAAGTAAACAAGATAAAATATTGTCAACAGTTAAATCTTTAGAGTTATTAACCTTTAAAAAATTAAATTTACCATGGATGGTCTTAAGTTGTTGCTGCAAAATATTAACTAAGATAAATATTGAAAAGTTTAGAGGTGAAATACAAGTTATTGTTGAATTCTAAACTACAAAACAAATATTTTCATTTCAGATTGTAATGATAAAATATCTAGAATTTAATTTATAAAAGAGGACCACTTTAATGTCTCGATAAAGAATACTGCAGATTTACATGTTTAGAAATATTTTCCTAATTTAGAGTATTTATATCTTTAAGCAATCTTCACACAACACGATATAAGCAAAGCCTCCTAGAATAAAGCATTGAATATCAATATATTGTTATTACATTGTCAGACTTTAAAAAGGATAGCCATGGAGTAAATGTCAGGGAGATAATAATCCTTCTCCTGAAGAAACCGTTAAATATAGAGGTCCTCAAAAGGTCTTCAGCAAGGTTGGAATCCAACTCCTTGTGACAAGCTTTAGATCGCCCCAAACAAATTAAACATAATACACGTAACATTAAGCAAATATTACCTCTGATAAGTACACAAGACAAGAACCAACCAATGGCTTCGACTCCTGACTTGGGACAGGCACTCCACACATATGGTGGAGTTAAACATATTTTGCTGGAGTCAAATCCTCCCCCACATAGAGGCCAAGACAAAAACATAGCAAACCAAAGCTGTAAAAGACATAATGAAATCATACAAGAGTCCACCAAAACCCATTACCTAAACAACAAAAAGAGTACCGATTTCCGATGATGAAATACCAAGTTTCTAAACACGAGATATCACCAAACAAGAACTTCCGAAGATTTTATATTACATTGTCAATACACTTGAGGGAAAATTGATTTGCAAAGCAACTATTTTATTATCTGTGTAATTTAATTAAAAGAGTGGCAAAATTTCTATCTATAAATTTTATATGCTTTATATGTTATACCATATAATGCAGGATGTCAAATTTCATTTTGCAACAAAACTCTACACTTAATCCCTGTAGCGGTAATAAAACTTTGTGAGAAGCCTGTGGTATCTTTGCTGGAAAAGTCTACCAGTAAGTCGAATATAACGTTTGTCGAAGTAGGAAACTTTGGTGCAAAAACGGGCAAATGATTGATTGATTGATTGTTGTTTAACGCCACGTCGGCAGTATTTCAGCCATATCGTGGCGGACGAGCAAATGGAATAAGTTTAGAAATGTATACACCTTAAAAAGGCACATCTGTGAACAAAAGGAAAGTTTATTGTGGGAATGAAAAATTGTCACTTTCATATTATTAGGGGACTTTTACTTCTAATTAATCCAAAATCAATTCGGTATTTAACATAACTTTAGCAAAATGAGGAAAACAACTTTTTTGTCACCTTTATGGTGGTTGTCTATGGTATCGCGGCACTAAATTTTTCAAAATGGCGCCCAATTTTGGTTGAAATAGCACGTGAAACCGCGATATCATAGAAGCTGCGATATGGTAGGAAGGCAGTATAACAACGAAATAAACAACAATTTTACATGTGATTTGAAACAGTTATCCGAAGATGTAGGCATAGCATCAGCCAAATCATAAAGATAATTACATTGCGGTTTACTTTGTGGTAAAGAAGTGGGTCTCATTCCGAAATTTAGTGCTTATTTGTGTTCTTTTGAAATTTCCCGGTAAAACGACCAATTGAATCCCGTCTACAATATTGTAATCTTTTTCTGTCATAAATGACCAGATGGTTTATCTCTTATTACCGTATGACATGAAGACTCTGGAACCATTGAAAGGTAAACGGATGATATCAAACAAAACAGTTATTAAAAAACATTTTTTCCATATGTGACTTAAAATTTAAACTACCAGACTTTCCTTTTAAACTGCGTGAATATAAGACATTGGGAATGAATAATGGTATAAAACTACTTTTGTATTGGAAGTGAGCAGAAAATCACTTTTACATGAAAAGGTATTATGTTCTACTGACTTGAAGGTATGTAATTAAAGAAGATTCAGTTTAACTGCTTTTTAAAATGGTTAGATTAGTACGTGTGTAAAACTACAATTGAACATTTGCCAAAACTTTAAATTTGAATTTAAACATATGGTCATGCTTTTTAAGTAAGTATTGGCATTATTTTATGAACTGCACGGTGGTGATTTGTTTTTGATAGTATGCAGTTCATGTTATACCATATATCAGGGTATTACTGTTACTATGAGCTAAAACAGCAAACAAAGTTGATGCTATTAAAAGAGTGAATTAAGTTTTAAATTCTAGTATTGTGTTACAATTATTCCACTTGCTCAACATTTTTTGTGGCCGATTTTAGCGGACGTTTACTCTATTTACAAGTAAGAAATCCGTTTTTTTACTAATTACTTATTAATTTTTCTACAAATAGCGCCGATAAATGTAACTTGGCCTTTCCGTTAATGTTTGACTCGTATTTTGCAGGTCCATGTAAACCATGGGACAACAGCTCAGTGTGGAGACCTTAACTACCAGGGATACGGATAAAACTAGTCTGTATTGGTGTAGTTTCGAACCATATCCACACAAGGTCGGAAAACGTAAACTCACATATCTTGGAGTGTTAAACGGTGATGGTCCAAGAAAAGGAGAGAAATGCATTGTAAAAGCATTCCGTAATGGTTGTGGCACCTTTCAAGATTGGTTGGCTGAACGCGAAAGGTCACATCATTCTAATCAAATATCGAAACGTTTCCAGAAAGATCTAGAAACACAAGGGAAGACTGTAAAAATGAATTTCACTGTTCCACTGATGGTGGAAATAGACGAAGTATCTAATTATATGTGTGTGTCCTTTATTATTGGAAAGCCAAATAAGAAAATGAAGGAACTAGAAGTTGTATCACTGGAACCTTTCTACGAAAATGATTTCAAGGTTTTCAAATCAGACAAAATGCGTTCATTTGAAACAACGCTGTGTGAAGCTTTTACCCACTTTAGTTGGTATGATAGTAACGGCGAGCTAATCGTCACCAACTTGAAAGGAGTGCGCAATATGAATCACTTTGATTTTACTGTACCTATTATCCATTCCAAAGATCGAAGTTTTGGTGCAACAGATCACGGGTCAAAGGGTATTAAAGACTTTTTTCGTGAACATCAATGCAATGAAATTTGCAATAACTGGGCCCGCCCAGATCGCATTTCAGTAAACTGTGAGGATTCCGATAAAAGCACTCTGGAACGTTTTCAAATCCACCCACAAGAATCAATTAAACCGAAATTTGGTTACAGTAATAACATCTGGAATCCAGAACTTCATCGGTTCTACATACAAAATATAAACAAGAACGAAACGGTACATTGCCAAAAACAAAATTCTTGCTTTTGTGACTTTTTCCAGTTACCATGCCAACATACAATCAGTCATAACTCGGCATTTATTTACAACAAAAACCAGCCAAAGGATGAAATGGGCAACTTTTTGTAAATGAAATGCAAGTTGTTTATTGATATGAATTGGTTTAGAGATTAAATATTGAGAACATCCATATTTATTTTTCATATTTACAAGCATATTAAACAGACGATATAGAAATACCTTGACTAAACAGGGATGCGCACTATTCTTTCTGCAAAAATGTAAATAAAATATCTAATTTTTCGACTAAATTGAGGTAAACTAGAACATTGTAGAAGTTTGGGTCGTGAGAGCGGATTGAACTAAAAATTTGCATATAAAATTATTGAGCTATGTTTTATCTGTAATTTCTTCGCCTATTTGACTTCACTTGGAACGCTTTGAATTTCAGCAAAATTCTTGGGCCAAAAATGGGGCCTTATCGTACCTTGTAATTTGTTGACAATTATGTTGTGTATTTTAACCAAGTTGAAAGGTTGTTATCCTTCGTCAAAGAAAGGGTGTCTTCACATAGATTTCAGCTTGTTTATCGGTAGATAGATCATTTGTTATCTGGTGCGATAGATTAGCTAGAGCTCATTTATACTTTGAAAGCGATCATCGCGCGACTGACGCGCGAGTCGCGAGACGTCGCGCGAAAATAGCTAGGCGTTTGTACTTGTCTTAGTTTGTTTATACTTTTAATCAAAGCAAAAACCGCGCGCGAAGTATTAATGAGCCCTTACAAGTATCTTTACTCAAGATGTTATTTGTACTTGTACTCAAATTTGTTGCATGTTCTTGTACTAAAATGGTTATATGTACTTATATTCAAAATATATATTGAAACATATCAATTGAAAACAGTGATATTAATCCATACCGTCCAAAGGCGGAAAATAAAAACAAAATTTATTGTGAAATGCTGAATTAATGAAATTTAAGCAATATAATATGCTATCTAATAAAGTATCTGTACGTGAAAGAATATAAATTTCTTGTGATATTTTAATTTTTAAACTAGTCAAATCAAAGTGCTAATAATTATCTGAATGTACATGGTTAGCTGTTGTATCCTAACATTAAGGTGTTGTAAGTTAAAATTTTTGAAAAGTTGATGTGTTTTTTGTTGACAAATATAATTTTATATTGTTTTACCTGAAAAATAAAAATTAAATTATATTTAGTTTATTGTACTCTTTGACTACATTACTGTAAAAGATGGCAAAGAAAAGATAACACAGCTGATTTTTAGACATCCCTCCGGAACACTTCGGAACCTTCCACTTTTTTAACATTAGGAATGTTTAACCCCCTTTTGTTCTGAAATGCAAATGATATGTACCATTTTTACATAAGGCCCTTTGGTCATTTATTTTGGTCAACTCCCCTTATATCTTGCGGTTGATAAGTGGGATGGGATATGTCTCTATTTCAACAGATTGTCAAGGATATGTCAACTGTTCGGAGTCGAGGTAAATATTAATATTTTTTGTTCAATTACATAATAAAAACTGTTAGAATAAAAAGAATAAATAATAACAGAACCACTTGAAGTTTCATATAATAGGCTAGTATACGGTGAAAAGAGCACGACGAAAGAGCAAAAATCTTTCGTTCTAATGCAAGTTCTTAATGTTCTAACTGGTATAGTCGAGGTCCAAAGGACCCTTCTTGTCTAGAATTTGATGTTCGATCTATTGGTGATGGCACCAAAAATATACTGGCGACTTCAAATGCGGTATTTCTTCGACTTTCATTCTTTTAATACCTTTTTACATCTTGTTAATCGGTGTCTCGAAGAAACTACTCAATAGCAATACCTAAGTATTAGCTTTCTCAGTCGCAATATCAATGTTTTAAGAATTTATTAAGAAAAATCATAATGTTCACGACATTTATAAAACATTGTTAATTCATTTATAATCGTGCAGAATGTTTTATGAAGCAAATTCCACACAAATTAGCATGAATCACTTTAATATAAAATTTCAGTGTGATATTCATAGATATTTGCGGAGTTAAATCGCATTGGTTTCTTTTTTCACATACGATATACTTAAAAAATATGAGATTGAATTTTTACGAAAAAATGAAAAAAAACTATTTGCTGTGTTCTGTTGTTTATGGCTTCATTTATTCATTTACGTGGGTATCATAGACCAAACACTTTTAAATATGTTTACTTAAAACTTATTTACTTTGATCAATCTTTTGATTAAACCAGAAAATCCATTTCAAACAAATGTTACATCCGGTTTGACTGTCGAAATGCAAAAATTAATCGACCTCTCAGTATGCAACGGTTAATTAAATGAAACCCCACTAAACCTTTTATGCTCAAAATAATAGTATAGTGCATTTGCAGATAAAATGATGGGAAAATACATTAAAGAGACAGATTGACAAAAAGTTAGTATATATATACTAAAAACTTTCAAAATGTTTTCATAATGTATTTTACTACTTAAATAACAAAAAGTTGGAGTTGTATGTGACTATTATCAATATCGCGGATTCATTCTATACTTAAACCAGAAATTAATCAGCTAAAAAGATAATGAAAACCTTTACATATTCATTAATTAACCAATTGCATAATGATCGTACAATTTTAACCGATTAATAGTTATCATTTTTTATATATGAAAAGGACATCGAGGAGTGCCACTTTTACTACGTCAAGGATTTCGCTCAGGCACCCCAACTTCATCTGAGCGAAACCCTTGGCAAGCAAAGTTGATTTCGGACGAGCACAAGTTCAACAATAACTCAAAATGAGAGAGTTCAATAGATACTAAAGCGGTATATCCAATTTATCAACAAAGGTACATGAACAATGATTTTTGATGATGGTGGCACTAACTGAAAGAAGGTTCATAATGCCGTTAGTTTTTTTTACAAATCTTCTTGCCTCGATACCGAAGAGTAGTCAAAAAGATTAAATACATAATTAACTCAAAAGATCAAGAAAACTTTACATATTCAATATTTTACCAATTACATTAGGGTCGTACGGTTTTTATCCGATTAAAAACTTTTTATCCAGTTAAAGGACATCGCCGAATGCCAATTTAACAAAGTCCGGAAAATAATCCAAAGTGATTGATTATTGATGGTTGCTTAACGTCCAGTGGTAAATAATTCATGCATATTTAATACCATCTTCGCCAGCAGATATCCCCTCATTTCACTTAGTGAAACACTTGGCAAGAGAAGATGATTTAGGACAAGAACAAGTTTAACAATGAGTTAAATAAATATCAAAGCAAAACTAATACATAAATCTATCCAATTTATCAACAAACGTACAACAACAATAATTTTGATGATGCTGTAACTAAAAGAAGGTTCAGGATTCGTTAGTTTTTTAACAAATTTCTGCATCGATACTGTGAAATAGTCAAAATGATTAAGTTTAATAAGATCAAAAGATCAAGAAAACCTTTACATATTCATTATTTAACCAATTGCATAACGGTCATCCGATTAAAAACTATTTCTTTTGATCCAGTTAAAGGACATCACAGTGCAACTCCACGTTAGCGAAACCCCTGCCTAGCGAAGACGATCGTTGGAACGCGAACAAGTTAAACAGTTATTCAAATTCAGAGGGTCAATATTACAGTAAAAGACAAATCTATGAATATATCAAACAAAGGTCATCAACAAACAAAAAAGATTAAATTCTGCATGATATAAGACTGAAAAAAATGTCGAATGATGATCATCTGAGGCATACTAGGAAATATGGAGTGGACTCTTACAGACTGCCGAACAAGCATTGGATTGGGTAAACTTTTGATGGACTCATGATTTGGACAGTGGAATTGACTTTTGAACTCAAATTAAAATTTATTACACTGATGGACCTTCTGGTTTAACCTAGGGTTTAGAAAGCTGACTCGATTTTTAATCCCCTATAAACCATTTTTTAAATATTTTTAATGTCATTTATTGTACATCTCATCCGCTTCTTATTACATCTGATATTTTATGTTATCTGACTTTGACGGGTATATCGTCTTTTCACAGACGATCGAGGCCAAACAAAGTCAGATTACATTTATATCTGGAGTTTCGAATCTGTGATTAAAATTCAGTAAGTGACATTTGTCCGTTTATGAGAAAAGCTAACGATAGATTATACAAAAAATAAAGTGAAACGCTAAACTTTGTTTACTTACAATAAAATACGAAATTCTGCCTATTAAAAGTAAAAACCAAATGCGATAAAGTTAATTCTAGTTCAAACCTTCTAACCAACAATATATTCAATGTAACTGCGCTGGTCAATTTCTATTTTGATAAATTCTATACTGACGCACAGGTGTTGGTCAAACTATCGAAGGCAAACGTAATTGGTTTGTCCACAATTGGGGACAACTTCTAAAACATTTCCCGCCTTTGATATAGAGTTTTGTAAGAAGTCCCGAGGAAGTGATACGTGATTCCCGATTGGCTGGCGAACTGTTAACTTCAGATATTGTCAATTATGATTGATTGAATGATTGAATGATGCTTAACGTCCAGTGGCAAATATTTCATGCATATTCAGGACGGGAGCATATTGATGATGAGTGATGATGAATGAA
>JAULBM010320177.1:0-13586 GCA_032357055.1 Geukensia granosissima | reverse complement strand
AGTTAAAGCTACTGATAAAATATTATAAAAATTGGATGTGAAATAAACTTGCTAGAGCGCTTACAAGGAAAATGCACAGACGGACAGATGGATGGACGGACAGACGGACACCCGGCATTACTATATCCCCCGTGTCCGCGTTGCGGCAGGAGATAATAAACATATGGATTACAGGTACTGTAGGGTCTAGTAGTGATGATAGTCATAGAAGATACTATAAGGTTACTGGAATGTGGTCTCAACATGTGTTTTCAATGGAGAATGAAAAGAAAAAAAAATATTTAATTGAAGTTGACACAATTTTTTCCCACTTTCCAAATTAAGTATACAGGTATATACCGTATCTTCTATTGTGATTGTACCATATCAGGGCACCGAGTCAAAAATTTTTATTATTTTCTTTAATTTCTATTTTGTGCTCTTTGTGACACTAAATTGTTTGTTGGTTAATGTTGCAATTTTTTTCAGGGTGTTCGGTGTTTGTTCCACTCTTGTTATTCTGTTTCACATATTTTTTTTATTTTTTTAATTGATAGTGTAAAAATATTTCATGCAGTTATCTATTATAACAGACCAAGTGACCCACTGCATTTTACGATTCTGTAATATTAGATATAAGCACGTTATTTTTTCACCACAAATCAAAAAAAAAAAAAAAATAGGCGGGTCAGATGCCCCAAGCGCCTGTGGAAAAATATTTTAAACTTGTAACTGTGAACCTTTAACAGGGACACCCAGTCTTCATATCTTAAAGAAATTAGGGATATCACCATTTCCTTTGTGTATGTTGACATAACGACTTTTTCTTGAAAGTTAAAAAAATATTTGTAAAACTGTCTGATTATTTAATGTGTTATGCAAAACAAGGGTGGAAACCGGAATCTATCCCACAGTTTGCACATTTTAGAAAAAAAGTTTACAGTGATTCTTAGTAAACTTTTGTCTGGACCTTAATTTTTTATTGAACTTTGTATTCTCGATCCCTTTTTTTTAATTTGAATCCCTCGTGGAAAAGTTTATTTAAAGATTATTTAAATTTTATGCGAATACTTGTACGTATAAGTTAATTTTTGGACAGCCACACACAGGAACGAATCAAGACTGTTCCTGTGCTCAAAAACAATTACAAGGACAAAACATATGAAAGTGGCTAAGTCTTAAATTTGGTCTTCCTTTTCTACTAACACCTCAGTGGTGTAATGGCAAGTGTGCTCGCCTCGAGTGTGAAAGGTCGTGGGTTCCATCCCTGGCCAGGTAAAACCAAAGACGTTAAAATTGATATTTCCTGCTTCTCGGCTAAGCACCTTGGAGTAAGAGCAAAGACTGATAGGCCCAGGGTCAGAATAATGTGTCTGGGTTAAGGGGCATGTCTTCCTGTGGACTGTTACTTTTGTATTCTCAAGCATGAAGTTTAATTTATATTGTGACTCTAACTGTTGTGTCTGGTGTTTGGCTAACGATAGGTTTTTTCTTCGAGAAGGGCTTTCTGAAAACTTTTGGAAAAGAGAAAAATTATCAGGGAAACGTCTGCCAAATATTTGATAAAGGGATGCCACGATCAGTACATCATGGATGGCTCGGCTTTCTTATATTTTGTTAGGAGCGGCTGCACCTTGAAATGTACATACAGCATAGCAATTTCGTTACATCTATTCCACAATGGCAAACTTGTATCGTAAAAGTGTGTTGAATTCTGTTTTTACACATCTTCATACTGTAAGTTTTCCTTGCGAAAAATCAAAAGCAAAATTTTAACATCATATGTATTAAATTTATATGATTAAAACATGTAGAATTGGTCTTAAAAGAATAAACGTTATAAGGATTCAAAATTTCCATGTGCAACGCTATATTAAGATTCATTTCACTTCCTCTCAGAATGTCCTTTGAACCAGAATTAACGCAGTACTTTACGTACAGATCTACCGGATTGCGATTTAAACATAGAAGTTTTAATGTTTTGAAATGATGATTATTCAGATAAAATAAATAAATAATATTTGAGGTTTGCATTCTAACCATTTTTAGAATCATGCAACCACCGCAATCTTTTCTGTATTATAATGTAATCCCATTGTGTGTATATAACTATATATATAATACATGCATGTATATTGCATGTTTGTTGTTATAATATGTGTTTAAATTGCAATGAGAGGACTTTAAAAAGTTTAAAGAACTTTTGTCCTAATTCCTATTGTTTATTTACAACAAAATATTATTAATTTTTTAAATACTTAATTTGTTAAAGTCTAAAAATCATGGGAAAAAATTAGGATTGGTCTTTCCTATCTACTATTCGTTAATGGAATTTGCTCACACCTAAAGCTCAAACCCAGTTCCAACAATTTCCTCTCTGTTCGAACCCAGTTTCATGGAAATATGAACCCATGGCAGTTCAGACTTACTACTATATTTTCAATAGGAAAGAATATATTTTTACATGCAAAACCTAGACACAGTGTAGCCACCTGAATGTTGACCTTTTAAGTGTTAATCTAACAAATGATCCAGGCTGCACTTGTGAATGCCCGTTAGAAGATTTTATGCACTTTTTCCTGGCATGTCCACTTTAGACTCATCGGAGAAATCAGCTGATTGAAAAAATTAGACCCTTTGTTCAACCTTTTATTTGGCGCTGAAGAGATAAGGGATGAAGAAAACTCAATCCGGCTTATTCAAAAATGTCCTTATTTTCATACTTCATTCAATCCAATTTGTATATCAACTACCTAGACCACTCGGTCACCCAGAGAGCACTATATGTAGTTGATATACCTGTACAGATCACTAAATTCTATCATTTATACGGCGCGAGTTTGAGCCTGACTTTGACTTTGAACAAAACGGGTTGAGTTTAACTTGCATCCTATGTGATAAGGATTGTCAGTTACCTGCCCAATGTAGGAGGTTCATTACGTTTACTCCGGCGTCCTCCACCAGTAAAATTGACAACCGCGATATGACTGAAAGTGGCATTAAACCCCAATCAAACAAAAACAAATAAAGAGCTCAACCACTGCCCAATCCTAAGTTCCATATGCCACATATTTTACCTTGGTATTTCCGTAATTATCTGTGTCTTGTCTTAATATGTAAAAATATGTATATGTGTGTACCATTGCTGTCATCTTGAGGTATGTGTATTATAACTGTATCGAGAGGAATTTATAAGTGGAAATAACTTGTGTCCTATCCAATTGTTCGTTTTGACAATAAAATATGTTTAAACTATAATAAAGATCCAAATTAAGGTTAAAGGTCCCCTTTTCGACCTTGAGGTGCAAAACACTGAGTCTTTTAAACTACTACAGTTCACAATAAAATACATTCACCACATTTTAAAAGCAATCATTAACAACTGAAGGATGTGTGTAAATTAATAATATTTCGTGCATTTTTTATGATATTGCAGTTTTTCTATCAAAATTTTATTAAAATTTAATTAAATTAATTTGTTATCTAAATGGTTCTAGCCTTCATTTCTTGTAGAAATCTTTAAATTGTCTGTTTTTTAACAAACACATACATGTGATGGAAATCGAACAGACCCATTGAGGTGTGTTTGAAAACATCTGACAACCCAAATTTTTATGCCTAATTTTGTTAATCACTCTTTCAAAATAACATTTTTGGAAAAAATATTGCTAGTACCATATGGATTAGCATCAAATGCATATTTAGTATTATTTTCAAAACATAATATCCAGGGGGGGGCTGGAGGCTGTGGATTTTTCATAAAATTCACATATGTTTAGCATTGAATTGAAAAGGGGACCTTTAACCTTGTTGATTTATCAAATGTATCCATGTACATGCTCATTACTATAGGAGTAATATTTCACTTGTAGAGACCACTTGACCGTCATATTTCCAAGTTTTTTTTTATTACAAGATAGTTATGCGATCTACTTGACATTTAATATGTATTATTTCAACCGTAGAATACCGTAGAATACAGGATTGCTGTATGAGATGTCTAAACAACATGTTGTCAAGATATGCATAAGCTTATTAAACAGAATTAAATTTCACAATGTGGCGTATACATCTGCCAGCTCATATGTTTTTTCAAGAGCATTAAATACAGCGATTTTCTAGACTGCTGGATCGTTGTTCTCGATAGGGACATGTTGCTCCTCGGTTTAAGTCACTTATCTTGTCGGCCGATGTGGAATATCCGTTTAACTTATGAAGAAGGACTTTTCCTGTGAAGTTGCGCAGAAAACCAAAAAGGCTGTTCGCTTTCGCCGCCTGGAGGTTGTGATTCCATGAAACCTTCCCCTATGCCCTGAAATGACTTATACTAGTTAGGAAAATGTGCAATGCGGCTGGTGTCTTTAAAGAGGCTGGAACTGCTAAATGTCCGGACAACATGAGTTCTTCCCGGATTTTGGTGGGGTCCGCATTGTTTATACTTGTATGTTTGTTTTTATACGTAAACAATGTGCCATGTTCCATCTTGTTCGTGTTCTTGAGATTGCCGTGTCTGTTGACTGTCCTCTTTTTGTCTTACCCTTCGGTTTTGTTTTTTGTGTTTTTTTCGCTTCCTCTTGCTATCTACAGTATATTGACATCTGTAAACCCAATATAACAAGGTGATGGGGACATTTTGTTTACTGTGTTATTGCCACTGAACACAGCAGGTATAGATTTTGCTCCAAGTTTCGTCCCTGTATTTTAGAAATTTACTTAAAAGGGGTAATCTAATCACACAAACACTTTATAGTTAAAAAAACTTTGGGAGGGAAGGTCGTTGTAGTAACATTGAAAGGAACTTGCGGCAAGATCAAATAAAAAATACACCCAATTAAATTTACAGTTATTTACCTTCTTTGAATCTTTAAATCTTTTAAATTTACATTATGATTTAATATTCTCTTCGTGTAAAAATTTTTAACAGCAATGAAGCGAGTTAAAATGAATGAGGACATTTAATTTTCAACATTTTTTCTATAATCTTACACCTATAAATAGAAAATCTTATATCTGATATTATCTAACTTGTTTTGTCGGTTCTTAATAAAATTCAAGATGGAAGTTCTGGCCACAGGGAGCCAAAAGAAGTGAGCTTTTTAACTATTTTCCTAGCCTAATTCTGTTGTTTTAATTAACCTGATGAGCTTTTGTGTTTCAGATGTCGATAAACAAAGTTTAATTGGATGTTTTATATTTCAGATTTGATCCGTATCAAGTGTTTGAGGTAAGATATTTTTTCCATTATGTTGTTGATGACGGCTTTCAACGTTTTCATTTTTTTTTATTTGAGTAGGTTGTGGACCAATATTTTGTATAATGTAGTCATGCCGCTGACATTTAATAATTTTTGAACCCGATCACAAAATTGTGTTTTACTTTGATGGTGCGGTCCTGGCAATGAACAAATATTAGTTTAAACACGTTCAAATCTTTGTTGGTTATTTTTATTTACTTTTTTTGGTTTTTTTCTATGAACAAAAGTGGACTGGTTCTATGACCAATCCTTTTTATCAAACATTTAACAATTAGGATTACAACAATATATGGAAAGAGGTCATGAAGGGTCAAATAGCCCTAAAACTCTTTTAAGATTTAATTAAGATTTGAATATAATCCCAAAGTCTCAAGTTTCGGATTTTTTCCAGCAGCCGAATGAAGATTTCTTACTTTAAACAATAAAATTCAATATTTTTGCAAAATATGTTAAATTCTCTTAAAAATTGTTCAAAAAAAAATTACCCAATGGTTAGAATTTTTCTAATAATTAAAATTATATCTTTGGAAATTGTTTATTTTATAAGTATATTCAAATTTAATAATAATTTAGTAATAAATGTTCTTGACTGTTTAAAAAGGATAAGAAAATTTATGGTGATTATTTAATCGGTAACATAAAGTGTACCCTAAAGATCGGTCAGTTCTGAAAAGATCAAAATTTTAAAAGGAAAATGGTAGAAAAGTTGAAGTTTATCTAACAACTATTTTTTAAATAGAGTTTGTCTCAAATATTTACTGCTAACAATTGTTCTAACAGACTGTCCTTTCGATAGCGAATTTAATTTTAATTTATCTCTATAAACTAGAAATACAAATAAGCGCATTCAAAAAAAAAAAATCATGCATTCAGAAGAATAAATTCCATAATTTTTTGGGGGAGTTTCAAAGTTCGCCAATATTTCACCAATTTAACAAAAATAGGCACAAAAATCATAGCTTTATAGTAAGAATTTGTTTAGTAAGTAAATTATGTCACAAGTAAAGAATCATGAGAAATCCTTCGTTACTATGATATTCACGTTAATATTGTAATGTAAATATAATGTACAAAACCAGATAATTTGTCATCACTGTATTGACAGTTGGTAAGAAATAGAATTTATATTCCTTTTATATATAATGTACTTATCTGTTTGACATACGGGATTTAAATTTAGGGTCAAATACATGTATATGCATATCATTAAAATTTTACGCAACATTAATGGTTACATAAATTCGTGAGCTATGTTGAAAGTTTAAAAATGTTCGATTTGGTTAATGTCACCTTTGCACGGGTAAAGCGCAACACCGCCGAAAAAATAGTCAAACGAAAAGAGACGACATACATGTAAACGTCACAACCGAAGACACGAAAAAAAAAAACCGCTAAAAAGGCAAATTATAGATTGTAACAGACGTATAATGTTGGGAATGAAGATGTCGAAAGATAATTAATCCAAACAAAATATAAAAAGAAGCTACCATGAGCCTGTATTAATGACCACCCAATTAAAAAAAGTTCGGCTGTTGCAGACATCGTTGTTTCTCGGTCGAGCTGCTTGATTAAATCCTGAGAGAACTCCGAAGACCATTCCTATTATGTTGATTTCAAGATGGCTTAATTGTTGCAGACAAGACGATTTTTGTAATTTCCCCATGGAGTTTTAAGTTTAATTAAGTAAGGCTGTGTCGGCAATCTTGGTTGGTCTAGGGGGATGCCAAGAGAAGGTGACCACCTAAATAAAATTCTTTTAAAGTTTGCTTCCATTCAGACAAGAAGATTTTTATGTGAATTTTCCAGAGTGTCCTAACTGTACGTTAATATAAATTCGGCTGCGAAGACATCATGGTTGGTCAGTGGGACGCTGGATACTATTTTGGAAGGACCATCTGAGAATTATTCACCCAAAAGTTGGTTTGATTGGCTTGGAACTTTCAGGGGGACTTTTTAAGTGAAATTACTGACATTTGTCTATGTTTAATAACGGACGGGAACCCCCCACCCCCACCCCCTTACAATTTTGATACAAACCATATACCAAAACTTTGTTCCAATCAAAAGGTCCACTGGTTGTCGAAGAAAAGATTTTTTAGAAAACGTTACGACAGGAAGCGGTTGCAAAAGCTCATATTTCTGTGTGAGCTAAAACGATCAAAGACTAAGTAAACAAACAGAAAATCAAATGAAAGATAAAAGCCCACGAACTCAGAGAAACCCAAGGGTAGGACCAGTAGACTGAGTAATAAATTTATAGTCTGCACTAGTGACCTCTTATATTAAGCCCTGTAAGAAAAAAAGTAATGAACTTTGGAAACATTTTACCAGTAACTGATATAATCAGATTTATGTGTCAAATTTGCATATTCTTAGGGTGTCTTATTATTTATGCAGAGCTTATATGATGTCTTATTGAATTGACACTACGGCTTACAGGCTTTCTTTCGTCTTGCAACCAATTAAGTCTTATCAAAAAGAGTATGTCAAACGTATACGGTGTCTGATTCATGTTTGCGATTAACAAAGAAGGTCTTCTCGGAAATTTCTACTTAACACTTGTTATAATGAAGTATAAAGTTTGTGCGAATCAGAAAAAAGACTTCAGTAAGCCTCTAAACAACACGCCCTTTCAACATCATGTTCAGCCATGTTTTAATTTAAAACGAACCCTGAGGGATATACAAAATGAAGGCCGCCCGTTTTCTCCTGCTGCAGGTAAAACTCCCTTTAAAGTTAGTCCGTTGGTTGTAGGGTATATTTATACTCGACCACCCCGAGAGTAGACGAGATAAATAGGCTACTAGGGTTCTCCGCCAGTGGTAGAACTCCTACAGAGGCGTCAGTTGTTTGGACGGGATTTATAAAATATCAACCAATCTTGGCTTCCTATGACTAAAAATCTACACTGCCTGATCGCAGCCGACTTTATTAATGATTTATTGTTTGACAACTTGTTTTCGTCTCAAATGTGCATGAAATGTTAAGCAATCATCAATAAATCAATCTATTCAAAACAATTGTAGTACTTTTCTACAATACTTTTGCCGTTTTGCCTTATTCATTTTCGAGTACTAGAAAGTGTGTTGGAAAAATACAAGTTACAACTTTCCAACATTGATGTTTGTACAGTTCTAATTGTTATCTTTGTATTTGGCTTATCTGTTGTTATACGACATTAACTGTACATTTCATTTTGGTCCAAAAATGTAACTAGAATTTTAGTAAAACTCCCTTTAAAGTGGGTCCGTTGGTTGTAGGGTGTATTTATACTCGACCATCCAGCGAGTAGACGAGATAAATTGACTGATCTTCTTATTTTTGGCCCCTATAGCGTAACTGATCACGGTGAACTAAACACGCAGTTCAATACTTATTTATAAAAAATTTTGGTTTTGTTTCACCAGTAAAATGAGCTTTCTACGTTCATTTAATAATCCAGCAGAATTATATGTTTACACAATGTTGTTTCTGTTTTCTTTTATACATCAAACCACAACTCAAGTTAAAGTTGTAAATAGTTCAAAACCATAATTCCACAAGACTTCAACAAGTGCGAGCTCGATAATCGACCCTATGTAATGGCAACTATGTATGGTAAATGACAGATCCAACACCTTAATTAATTTGGATAAATATATAAACATCAAAATAATTTTTAAAAATTACATTGTAACAAGAACTGTCTTAACACCAATAGATAGGCAAATGCATCGTGCGGCTAGCATGTATTGTTAAAACATTTACATAAGAAAAATTGTCCATTAAGAACACATTATTGTACACAAAATCTCATGCTCAAAGTAATCAGTATCAGGGAAAATTTTAAAACAGTTTTTCTATCTTTATTTGTAGAATTTGCTTACTTTCTTTACCTAATGTCATTCTTGCTTATTGTGGGTATTTATTAACTTGTTAGGTTGAACATCGACCATGTCTCATCTTAACAGTCAAAGTTATCAGAGGAAGAAACATAACAAAAGGATGGATGGATTATGGTAAATACTACTACTTCTATTACTTATTGCTTATATGCTGCGGCTACTACTATTGAAATGATAATGATAGCAGTAATAATTATAAATTACCAGAGCTACAACACACGGAAGACAAACAACGGTTTCGTCTACAAAAAGTTGCTACAGTTCTGTTGTAAACAGTTGGAGGCATATTTACATACACTCGATGAACTTCCCTGTGTATCAATCCAACTTTTCTAAATTTTTCCACAATCAGCTATTGAGACCTTTCCTATGTCGTAGATAAGTTGATTGGTCACTCGAAAAACTGATCTGTTTATTGTTATCCTTTCCTCATATTTGGCTTATGATATTGTCGATTCACCATCAGTGGAATTGATCCAGTGCAATTAAGTGCATGTAATGCATTTTGAAAATATTAAAACTGAAACAATTTTTTATTTATACATGGGTTTGAATCCACTCAAACAAGTACACCAACTAATTTTAAATGATATGTCGGAATTCAAATTTTGCATAAAAATGAGAGATATATTCAACGGTTAAGTACAAAGGAGATGTCACCATAAGAATCTCACTCAGAGTAGGTTTTTATTTTCTTGTAACATGACCTAATTGTTAACAAATCATACGGAGAACGTCAAACCTCACATTTCCCTGGAGGTTCTTGACGAGCGTTGTATTCTTATACTAGTTTTTGTCGTGTTAGCTCTTTCAATGACATTTGGTCCAGACAGGCAAGGATAGCTTCTAGGCATCGGAAAAACTGTACTACATTATGCCTGTAACGAGTTATGCTAAGTGAATGATATGTGTTCCTTTGTATGAAACTTCCTCCGTGGTTTATTTGTGGTTTGTTTGTTATTGACGCAATTTGGTTATTTATTTCGATATTATATTACCACTTCTACATCTACTGTTTTAAATTTAATCTAATTATGTACGACTTTGGCTGAATAACATATGTTTGTTTAGTCATCAAAATATGAAAAATTAAAGACGTCTATTATCTACTGTCATTCTTTCCCAGGTTTAACATGAAATAAACACATATAACTATAAAAAAAATTCCCATGAACCAAGGTTAATATCAGACTATATAATATATTCATTTGTAAATTATACTTAATGTGTACATGTACATTTTGTATTGTGTTTTATCCCATTTCAACGGTTAACTTTATGCAAAGATAACAATATCTATAGAATTTAAAACTTAAAAAGTCTTCTATTGTGGATAACGTTTCTTCTTCCTGGTCCAGTACTGTTATCTTAAGTTCGCATATAATGTTTTTGTCCCCACATGTACAGTTTAACTGATCTTCTTTATTTCAAACTGCATACTGCATTTACATATTTTGAGTGTCCTTTTTAGTTCACATGTATCAAGATGACTCGACATGAACCCTTCGACAAGACCCTATTGGCTATTTTATTTTTAAACTTACATGCATGTCCTCGTGTCAGACATATTTTTGTGCATTAAAATTCATGATGTCACCCAAAGCATAATTTTGTTTAACAAAATACTAGTAATATTTTTGTATGTTGGTCTGCCAGTTTTCTATTCTTAATGATGCCAAACTATATACATAAATATGAAACAATATACTTATATCAATTGAGGGGTACAGGCTTTGTGAGGCCTCTGCGTTTTCGTGTGGGGATCAATACGTTTCGCCCAGTAACACATCATAATTTACATATTTTATAAACATAGTAAACTATTTAAACAGCTGTTTTTTTTAATTTCTGGTCCAAGTGTATACCAAGCTTCTTTTACCAATATTATTAAAGGGTAAAATGCAGCTGTAATCCCTCCTTGTCAAAATAATATTTTGTTTGACACAAAATTTTAACAGGATTTCGTGATTCGAAATATCGTTTTTACTTGTTTGGAATGCATCTTAATTTTCTGGTTTTAACTTTTGAACTTCACAATGATCTTTTACTTCTGGCTTGTTCAACAAAGGCATTTGCTTGTATTATTATCTACGTTATTATCTACGGTTTTTTTTAACCAACTAATGGTATTGATATGTTTTTTATCATTTCCAAGAACACATGTAATTGTTTTATTGAAAGTTAACGTTTAAATTACCATTTTTTCCTGAAAGTACTCTTGAAAATAATACTTGTATACATGTATATACATTTCTTCCTTAAACCATGTTTTCGCTATTGAATTATATCTTCAAACCTTCTAAATAAAACTTTCAAAGAATGAAAAAACCTTTTGATATATGACCGTGAGTCCTTACCCTTACAATTAAAACGGGAAACATTGTATTGAAAATAGAAATAACAAAGGCAGAGATGAATAGTTCTTGGCAGCTTATTCAAGGTTCATTACAAAATTTTTATGCCATGTTCCTAACCTAAATCTAACTTTAATTAACCTATTTATATATTTTGTTCATTTTGGGTAAAGTATTTTCTTTCTCTCTTATTTGTTATTTGAATCAAATTTTAGTGGATACTCCAGATCCATATATTCTTCTCCGTCTGAAGACATCGCCAGAGGGCCGACGGAGAACAGAAACCAAAGACAATGAAGTTAATCCAGTGTGGAATGAAGAATTTACCTTTCTAATTGATGAGCGGGAACATAATATTTTACGTAAGTTCTCAAGCATTTACCAATGCGGTCGTTTACATCTGCAAATAGTTTTCTTTGACTCCGGTGTTCTTGTTGATGCAAACTCGTTTCTCTCTGAATTTCACTGTTTACTTGTCTTACCTAAAGGATTGTTTGTTAAATATGAACTTTGTCATGTAAAAGAAAACGATGAAATATTTTTATCTCAATTTTAGAAATAACACTTATGGAAGCAAATTATGGAAATCTTGACCAGGTGATAGGAGATGTATTCTTTAATCTAGCAGAAATTCCACTCAAAACAAAAGTGAACAAAGTCTTCTCATTTAACGAGGTAGGTAATTTTTTGGTTAGATTGTTTTCTTTAATGTGCAGTTTGTTAAAATATAAACTTTACAGTTAAAGAATTACGTTAAAAGCAAAACATTTAAGATGTTTCCGGTTGCTTTTTTTCCTTGGTTTTGTCTAAATTTTAGAAAAAGTATTCGCAGTCTAAAATAATTTTATTTTGCTGTCTTTTCCAGCATTACTGGACAGGGGTAATTTCCTTGAGATACGTGTAGATTTTAGTGTTGTCCTAGCAACTAACATAGCAATGACATTAATATATACATCAACAATTAAAATTTCACTTAATAAAATCTCCAAACTGTTGGCATTGATCTAACATCCGAAATATCTTTAATGTCGTGTTAAAGTAGATCGACACTGTTTTATTGCACTAAGCCACTGAGCATATGTATAAAATGATAAATTCTGGTATATATTTTATTCTTAAATTTGCAAACATTAGAAAGCAAAGTGTCATACCTTTGTATATTTTTCATAAAATTTATATACTAATTACTTTTATAAGATATATATGTTCTTTTGCTGTAATCACAGAGTTATCTACTTTATTCCATTTTTTCTTGAAAATAAAAATTGAAAACTCTTAGAAGGAATGATAACTTTTTCAAATTAGTACTATAGAGAAAGCACTATAAACATGATAAATTTGGAATTTTGTTTTTTACCGCGTAAACAAAAACGCTGACACCTAAATTTTATTCTATTTTCCGAAAGCATATTAAAGGCTATCTTCACAATTTCTATTTGAAAATTGTATCTGATGTTTGTTTATCTGTAGAATTATGAATTTTCCCTATATAAGCTTTGTAAAAAAGCTGCTTTGTACCAAAAGAAACTCAGAATCAAGGAGTGCGACATAGATATTTGTTTTGAGTTGTTTAAATGCCTTAACACAAACTGCATTTTGGCAAAGTATAAAAATGCCATGTGTGTGAAGTTTAAGTATTGATCTACCCTTAACGAAAAACCACTCGTATTCAAAAACGTTAGAGGAAAAGTAACTGTTTAAAATATTTATTTATCATTCTGTCAATATTTCAGCGCAATTTGTTTAAATTGCTCATTTTTTAAGATGTATTTCGCCAGTGAAAACATTTTAAAAAGTATTTTTATTAAAACTCTTTTTCAGAAATCAGAAGTGGAATTTGAATTTGAAACTCATTTTGAGTAAGTATTGTTCGAACTTCTTCATTAAAAAGTGAACCCCCGAGGACGGCCGGGGTATAGAAATGGGGCGTCCGTAAGTAAGAGCGGGATGTTTAAATATTCGAACTCCCCTTCTCGAAGGTTGTGCCGGGGAAAGAATAGTCAGCAGGTACCTGGAGGCACTAGACTTCTAAAAGGGGCGTCCCTGATTGTGGGGGGGGGGGGGTGTATAAATTCCCAATCCATTAAGAGGGAGACGGTGAAGACCCCCCGGGTA
>JAULBM010320166.1:0-13586 GCA_032357055.1 Geukensia granosissima | reverse complement strand
ATAAATTCCTTTAAAATGGCGTTTAATCCTTATAATTCTTTAAATTTGGTAATTAGTAATTAAATTTTATTCAAATTCATTCCTTTCAAACGTGTTTGTTGCATTTAATTGTCGAGGCGTAGGAATTTACAAGGTGAAGTCAAACGTAGTTCGGTCAACATCGTCTATCGAAAAATAAACAAATTCCAAAAATGCTACCGGAAGTCAGTTCAACCAATCATGTCAGCGTATTTCCGCACATTATATAAGAATTATTCATTCTTAAAATTGCTTAAATAATTTAAAAATACTTCAGGAGTCAAATTGTGGACAATCACCAGCAAGTTTGTCAAATCCTGAACACTAAACTTTGATTTTTAAGGCAAGGGAAAGGACAGTCAACATTGTGATAATGTTTTTAAAGTACCTTTTAGTCTTAATTAATCAAATTATATTTTACCATGTGTTTATATGATGTAATTTAATTATAGAGCTGCTACTGTTCACATTCCAAAACCACCACCAGAAACAACAGCTAAAGCCATACAGAAAAGAAGGGAATTACGGAAAAAGAGAGAAGCTGAAGTTAGTAGAGTTATATCTCATTCAATGAAAATGGATGTTGGTGGAAAGGACGGGTGTTCCAACGTCCCTCTCCCCCACAAAAAACATACTTATCAAAACTATTTTCAGATTGCAAGATTTTTTTTGGTTGGTCATTTTATATTCAATATTCTTCTTTGGCACAAAAATATTAATAACAATTGGCAAAGACCCAAGATTCAAAATACAGACTAAATTCATAAATTGAGAATAATTACATATTTGAAAATCAAAAGTGATGCAAGTACAGTTTATATGACAACAAACTATTTTTAATAGAAAGGCAGTTGATTTTATATTTTTCTACTAGCATTTTCTTCCTGTTATACTAGCAAACCATTTTTCAACAAATTATACATTGTACTCTGTTAATGTTTTGTTATTTAAAAACATTCCAAAAATGAGCAATATTTTTAGGGGAATCTAGAATTTTTTAAGAAAAATAAAGAGAAAATTTTGAAGCAGTAATTTTTTTCTGGATTTCTAAATCTAAATTTATATTTTAGGAAACGATTGATGCAATTTCAAAATTTGAAGACAAAATGAAAATGATGTTACCACCCACAGAAGACAGGTAAGGCAGAATAATGAAACACATAATAATTCAGACATCTCTATTCAAGCAAGATCAGTACATACATTTACTTTTAAACTTACTTGCAGTGTGATATAAAATCATGGTACAATTATAATATCAAATTTTTTCACAGTGCATGTTATACACTTATACCATAGTTTATGTGATTAATCATTTACATCAGCACTTACTTTATCATATTTAAAAATAACTTGTGCAAGCACTTGTGTTTAAATAAAATTTGTGAAGGCAATGGTGTAACCAGAACATCAGACTGAATTTCATATTTGAAGTCATATAGTTTGGCATAGGAACTTTGATTTCTTCCCTTACAGAAATAATTTTATGAATGTTTGAGTTGTTAGGAATAATTGTGTTTGTGTAAAAAAAAAGCTTTGAGAAAGATTTTAATTGTTTTGGTTTCACTTAGACTCTTTTGAGAGTTGTAATACAGAAACAAATTGACAATTTCTGAAAGAAGAATGTAAATAGACCCTTTTACCTTAACTGCGTACCTGTTAATTTGGGTGTAAAATAACATATTTTCCTAAAAAATGGCATCATTTGACAATCAAATATGACGTTAGATTTATTGTCTCACCAACTTTTGTACACCCGGAAGCTGTTTCCATGCAAGCTTCAAGAGCAGGAACGCAGCATCAGTAAAAGGGTCTATTTGCTATAAAGGAACAGTATACATTACCCACACTAAAGTTCATAATTTTTTGCTTATGATTTTATAGTGAAGACATTGATATGAAGTACATTATGGCCAGAGGTGAAGAAGAAAATATGATGGATCAGATAGAGTTAATCAAGCCAGCATCCAATGATGATTATATTGGAAAAATCAGAAAGAGGCTGCAGGAAGATGCATCAGCTCGTGCTGAACGTGAAAAGAGGAGAAGAAAAGTACTTGTGGATCAGATGAAAGCTCATGAAAACCAGGAGGTAAAATTTATATTTGTAATGTACACCAACATTTATATACTTATAAAATCATGGTTATTTTTTTTTACTTGAAAAAATTGGATTCATCATATGTCCTATGCATAGGGTTTTGAGGTCTGAAAAGTTAATATGATGTGATGTGAAATATGGTGTTTTGATATTTTTATGAACCAAATTTTTTGGGTCCAAGTCCAAACTTTTTCGTAACATTAGGCTTCAGTTTCATAAAACACCTCATATTTCTTCATATCCTTGAGTTTTCTTAAAGATTTAAAATCCTCGATCTGAGATGTTTAATGAAACTGAAAATAAATGTTTTTTCCTGTGTATATAATTTCACATTTTAAACCTATAGGAAATTAATGATTAAATCCATAGTCTACAAAACACTAGCATGACTAGTAAGGATATTATTTTGGTGTAATCCTGACAAGAGACAAGTCTTTTGCTTAGTCAAGTGCAAAATAAATGATAGGATAAAGTGAGCATTTCTGATAAACAAATTGTTTGGTGTTACCGGTATGTTTAATTTTTGCTGTTTTATGAAATTTACATTGAATTTTAATCTAATCAAAAGTCTATTTTCACTTTAATTAATTCAATTAGCTCAACAATTTTCTATGTATTGATTGTGTTCATCTATTTTTGGCACTGAATACACATGTTCCCATAAAGCTTGCATCTGCAATGCTTTCTACATGTATTACATTATTCTTTACATTATAGGAAGCCAGACGTGAGGAAATGTTGGTAAACCGCTTGATGAGACAATCTCAACAAGAGCGTAGAATTGCAGTGCAGTTGCTGCAGACCAGACATGAAAAGGAGGTTATCAGAAAGAACAGAATTACCAGAGAAGAACAGTATGAGAAAGCTAGACTGAAAGACTTTGAAGATGCACTCAATAGAGAAGCTGTAATTATATTCAAATGATATTTATGGAGTATTGTTGATTTTCTTTACAAGATTGATGATATCTATTGAGATGTTTACATTGAGATGGATATGATAGATCAAATAAAGACATCCAATGATAATCTGTTTATCCCTTGATTGCTGTGTAATGTCAGAGACTTTGTCCTCATTATGAGGTCAAAGAACAATGGAATCAAACATAAATTTTTCATATATCATTGTAGTCGCCTGATTATAGAATTATCAATCCAGTATGGTTAAAGGAAAAACACATAAACCAGCAATGCAATAATTAATTGTGAAAAATTTCCTCAAGAAATGTAAAACATTCCTTTGAATGCCACAACTTGAGAGGCTCAAAAGAGGGGAACTTTTGTGCAAGGAAGTTATTGTTTTAAAAATTTCCATGATTTTTTTTAAAGATTTTGGAAATTCAAAAGAAATGCATTCTTAGGCTGAATTTTATATTAGGTCTTTTTTTACCTAAAAAGTCTTTTTTTAATGAATGAAATGATATTGAATTAAAAACAAAATTTATTGGTAAACAATAGATTTGATCACTGTACGAAATTTTCAGGAATTAGCACGCCTTGCAAATGAAGAATATGCAGAACAGACAAGAAAAGACCAAGAATTACATGACAAAATTGCTGCTGAGCGAGCAGAAGCTAGATATTGTAAACATTATGAAATGTGCAATGAGGTTGTCAATCAAATCTGTGATTTTGCATGTAAAGTGGCAGAATACAGAGAATTAACAAACAAGTAAGTATCATATTTTTCTTTTCAATAAAAAAAATCAGAGGTAAGTTTTATAGTTGTTGTGGAGTTCAGATTTCCACATTGTTGGCAGAATGCTCATAAATTTGTTCTACTATGGAAAAAAATTGTGGGTCTATTATCATATGAGGCTATCAGCATTGGTGTTGGATCTGTAGACAGATTATTTTCTGCACCATGTCTTTTATTCTAAAAAATTATTCTTTTTATATTTTGGACATTTTTTTGGTGCTAGGTTATGATTGTGCATTGATTTTTGATGATCTAGCCCCACTAGTTTTTGGGAAAGGGACTGAAAAGGTTTTTATTATATTTTTAATTAAATTAAATTGTAGTTTGTCAATTTTGTTTGATTTTGATAGGTTTTTTCATTGTATTTTCTTTAACATAGCCAACTTAATAAGTCACAGGTACCATGACCTATCTCTTACCCTTATTGAGATATATAGGTTTGATAAAAGGCCATGGCCTGATACTGGAAACTTTATTTCTCCTCTGATTTCGATGGCTTTTTTGGCTTCAAATGATTATGAAGAATGCAACAAAAGTGTTACTTTATACAAACCTTTTTGTAACACTTGCTGATGTTACTATAAAAGAGCTGCCAGAATTATGCCAGCAGATTTTTCTTTCTTATACTGTTTTTAAAAAAATGGGGTAAATTGTGGTGATCAAAATGATGACTTGTAGTTTTAACAAAAATCTTATTCAACAGTTTATGTAGTTCATTGGAACTGTTTTATTTCAATGAAACTCATACCTGCAGCTAGTAAAGAATCACCTGTTGACTTTGATGTCTTAAATACTTATAAGACATAAAAAATCTCTTTTCCATAAATTTACCAACCCATCAAATTATCTTTTCTTGTAAATCCATGAAAATTAACAGATTAACAGTATAAGCATGCTGATTAATGTTTTGAAAGATTACCTTGTAGGTGGGGATGTTCGTTTGAATAATGCTTAAATGCTGAAGTTCCACAATTTACTCAGTTTTGCTAATTTTCTTGATATATTGTAAATTCATCATTTGACGTAGAAATTTTGGATGTTATAAATATTTGTTGAATTTCAGATTGTTACCACCTAAACTTATGAGAGAGTGGACTGTTCTGTTCACTGAAGGTAAACCATTGTTTGAACCAGTTCCACCTGTAGAAAGTACAGAACCTACACCTGAACAGATCTTAGAACAAGAAAGACAAGATCTACTTGATGAGACTGACTTCATGGAGTACAAGGTTGATAAATATTTCTTCAATTTTTTATAACATAAGAAATTGCCTATCATAGGAGTAGGGGCATTAAGGTCTCTTTTTGGTCCAAAAATCTTATCCAAACAAGAAAGTATCATTATAACCTCCAAACAAAGTTTGTTGGATATATGAATCACCTGTCTGTCAGTCATTTACATACCCATCCACATACCTTGTGCATCTTGTCCTTATCCCTTCAGTGGCTTCAATGAAACTTTATACTGTCATAAGACACAATGTGTAAATATGCATACAGGAAAAAAATTAATCTCAGCTCATTCCAAGGGATGATAATTTATTCTGAAATCTGGGGTTGGGGATTAAGGGTATTGTTTGTAAGTATTGCTGACAGTATGTCTAGTTTTGAACTAATTAATTAGCTGAAATCAGGAACTTAAAACAGTCTACTTATATAAAAACATATACTTTATACAAGTTACTTGCACACCTTATTGGAAAATAATCAACAATATTGCTTTTGTTAATTTTTGTTATTTTTTTACCACTTTTAAGGTATAGTTTTGACAGGGAAAGTACGTATGCTGTACAACTAAAATCAACAAAACAACTTAATATTTAGTAAAAGATGCATTTTGACACTTTCAACTAAATTTAGATTGTTTGTTTTTTTAATTTTATTTTATCAATTTGCACTAAAAGTAGAAAAATTAAAAAAATGTAGATAATCTACATTGTTTATCTTAATTTGCTAAGAAGACACAAATGGGACTACTTATGCCACCATAATGTGAGATTTTGACATCCTTTATTCCCCAGTCTGATACATTACAATGATCATATTTAAGATACCGTGGTCCATCATATTTTTGGGCCAAAACCAGGTCTAAATGGCCCTACAAGATCTTATAGGCATATAGCTATGTGTTAAAGAGCAATGTTAACCTTTGAATGTAATAAATCTAGCATCGTATGCCCTTTAATCATTCTGATTCTGATGGTGGGAATTTAACAAGCACATTTATATTCTTGGTAGCATTTCTGTTATTAGGAGTAATGTTGCTTTTTGTTTATCATTTTGTTCTATTCAAACATAGTTTTATGCATTATATATCATAATTTAATCAAATCAAAAATAAAATCTTTTTTATATTTATAGAATATGGTTGGTGAATGGCAGCCACCAGAGGAAGGAGAAGTTATTAAACCTCCCAGAGACAATCCTATTGTTGGACACATTGTACAGAGACTTTTTGACATGGTTCATCCACCAACTGTAAGTCCACATAGACCTTTAGTCTCAAAACTATAGTATGTATTAAATTATGATAGGTGACTACCTGTAAGCTTGTTACATTAAAAATGACTTAAATGACAAGTAGAAATTCCTTAATTCATTAAAGAGTCAGAAAAAAGTCAATAAAAGGTATATAAATTTAATTGGACTTGTCTTGATGTTCGACTCAGATGTGTTCAAGATAACTATCTGTAGCTATAGATATTAATATAAGCATATTTTTTCAGTTGCAGATATTATATTGCAGTCCTTTCTTTGTTTATGTAATGTATATTTTGTAAAAATTTTATAACTGAAGTCTCCTGCTTAATTTTCTTTTGAATGATACAATGGTTTTACATTAATCATTAAATTAAGAACAATATAACAATAATCATTAATGAATCATTTGGGTTTTTCTTCTCTACAAAATGTATAAACCTTTTACCAATATAACTTTTCTTTCTACTGATATGGCTTTTACAAATAAGGTTGATTTTCTCTGATAAGGTCTATACATTCTGTAGTTTTTTTTAACTTCTGTTAGTGAAAAGAGTATATTGTTCTGAGATACAAGGTTGCTTTTACAAGCATGTTTTGGTTCCCAGAACCATGTCATATTTGACAGACAATGAACAACATGAATAACACAGTGTTGCTATTTGTACTTTACAGCCTCCACCTCCTCCTCCAGAGTTCCCTCCCTTCCCAATCAGAGCCTGTGTGCTGGGCAAAGTATTCAGTGGCAAGTCAAGTGTGTTGAAGAAATTGGCACAAGGTAGGTAATCACTGGTTGTGTTTCAAAAATTAACACACTGCAGTTGCACAATATAAGAAAAAATGAAAATGTTAATTATGATATAGGATAACACCCAAAACGCAAGCTCCAAAATACCCCCTCTAAAGATTAAATAAAAATGTCATTGGACAAGTTTTCACATCATATTCTGATAAATAAACAATGACATAAAAATTGAAAATTTAAAGAAAATTGCTGTTGATAATGTCTTTTCTTGGGCATTGCAGACAAGGTTTAATTAGCTTTTGTGTACATGAATTTTGTCAAAATTAATTTGAAAATGCATATGACTTGGATAATTTAATAGTACCATGGTAATAAAATGTTGATAATTGTCCAAATTAAAACAATATTATCTATAATTTTCTAAAAAATTTGTAATTTGTTACAGAGAGAAGAGTAAAAGTTTTGTGTGTGGATGATTTGGTAAATGCCGCATTAGAAGCTCATAAAAATGGAGAGACTATTAGTACTACACAGGTATTTATACAATATTGGTTTTTACATTTGTACTAAAACAATTTCCAGTTATTTACATTTTATTTATTTTACAGAAAATATTGCATAACTACACTGTTTGAGATTTATTAACAATGTTTTAACAATATTTTAAAAAATATCTTATGGCAAGGTAAAAACTAGAGATTGTGAGATAGTATACACTTCTTAACAAAACAAGGATGTATGGGTAATAATGTATTACAAAATAACAATATCAATTTGATGCACTGTATGGCCATTTCATTATTTACAACTTGACAGCAGTGCTCGAAGTCAAAATGTTGGAAATCCGTTTACAATGCAATGACATTTAATAAACACAAACCTCAGATACAAAACAATCTAAATAAACTAAGCTACAGGTTACTTCTGCATCAGAAGGAAGACCCTAATTAAAGGCATTTATATAATGAATCATGTCAGGATAAAAATTCTGGCAACTGGGCTGTGAATGTCCTTGGGACTAAAATCCATCAGCAGTAACATACAACCAGTGGTAGTAATAATTGTATTACAAAGTACCAATATCAATTTGATGCACTTTTCTGGCAATTTCGATGATTTACAACTCATAATACATATGATCCCATAGGTGCCATCAGGTGAATGATTCGACAGTTATATTTAAAATTGCAGGTGATGTAGCAACATTTGTAAACATAATAACTAAAGTTATGTCGTTTCATTTACAGCCAGAAACTGATACTTCAGGAGAAACAATAGTTACTGCAGGTATGTCATTAAAAAATATGAAACCTTGTCTGCTTCAGTTTTTGAGAAGTTTTCATGATATTTTGAAATAAATTATTTTCTTTATATTTGTTTAAAAAGTTGTGATTTTACATTTACCAAATTTTAACATAAGTAAAATATTAAAGAAAATTAAACATAAAAATATATAAGGCAGCTTTTTTTGTATACATATGTATTAACATATACTAGAAAATTTTCCTATAGGAATAAAAATAGAAGTGAGAGCTCCGACAGGGGAGAGCATCCATTTATCCTCTCCAGGTATCTTGGGTAGCAACAGAGTGCATCAATGTTGTTAGAGATTCTTGTATCTAAACTGGAAATACTTGTGGATTATTCATGGCATTTTCAATATTTGCTCTGGTATGAGCCTAATTCTCTAATATGAACCTTGAGGGCCAATATGGGTCCATGGCTAATTCCAGGCCAATATTGAAATTTAAAATGCCATGTTTTAATCTATTTATCACATATTTTGACAGGGAGTAAATATGGATTTTTTTAATCAAGGCTTTTGGTGGAAATTTATTTCTGGTGGTATCTGCCATGAAAAATTACACATAATACAATTTGTACTCCAAAATATGTGATAAAAACTTTATATATTGTTTAGTTTATGTTTTTAGTCTGCATCAACAGAGCATAGTTGCTGGCTGTCGGAATGATTATATTTACCATATATATACATATGTGCATATCTTAAATGTTTATTTAAATTTACCTGTAATGATATAAGGTCACATTCAGCTTTGTAATATACAAAAAGGGTGAACTTGATTCATAAAACTTGTGATAAAATTTGTCAGTTACCTGCCAAAGGTTGGTGATCCTTTATTTGTGAGAAATATATTTTTTAAAATGTTAAGGGAATGTGGTCTCATAGAAGATTTAATTGTTAAACAAAATAAACACAGTTTTGTGTTGATCTTTGGTGTTGAATTTTTCAGAACTTAAACCGGCATTACTTTTTCTGAAATAATTACACATTGAATCATTGTATGCAATTGCTAACATTACCGGTACCTTGAACTGCTGTTTCCATGGCAATAACAGCATATATTTTCCTATCTTCATTTATGCTTAGTTTGGAACCAACTGGGTTCAGGACTACAAATTTTCAAAAAGTGACATATATTTGCTTTTACAGAGCTTTGGTCTAATTTTAATTATTGGAACCTTTCGTTGAGGTATCCATAGCAACAGTTTGATAATTTATTATGTACCTTTAATATAATTTAGTATTTTGTCATTGTAGTGATTCTGTTTCTGCTTCATTTTCAGTATTTGCCAGTTTTCTTAAAGTTGTAAAGAACTTGCTTCATACATCTTTTAAGTTTTTGAATTTAATTTCTATAAAGAAAAAGTTTGATTAAGCAATTTTTATCCAAACAAGGTTTTGGGGGCAAACCATTTCCTTTAAGTACAAAAAGTCAAATCATGTAAAAAAAAGTGTTAAATGATTAATGCAGATATAATTATTTGAAATAAAAGACTTGAAATAAATTGGACAATTTATAGAATTTTTTTCAGATTAGCAAGACAATTATGATATTTTGCATGATTAGAAGTGTGAATATAATTTAATACATGTATTCAAACAGGAAATGAATAATACTACTCTAAAATCCTGAAATTCTTATTATTTGCCACAACAACATGTTTTTGAAAAAAAATAGTTCTGTTAAAACAGAAATAAAGAATCAGGTAGTGTTTCTGCAGATGCAATTTACTTATTTCCATATGTTTTTGTATATTCTAATTATTGAGTACATTGTTGATTTCTTATTTATATCCAGGTTAAATTTGATATTTAATGGGTATGATATTTGGGAAAAAATATCTCTTTTATTACAACTTATTATTTTTAACACACAAATATTATATTGTTAAAAAATTTGTTTACTATAGAAGGTTGTAATATTTGACCATTTTATAGGTGAGTCGGTTGAAGATACACAAGCACCTTCTACAGAAGCCCTGCCACCAAAAGAAGCTACCCCAATACAAAGTACAGAGGATGTAACTGAACAAAAACCAGAGGCTAAGAAAGGCAAGAAAGGAAAAGATGCTAAGCCATCTGTAAGTATCTTAGTGTATCAGATAGGTCATCTTATAATTTTTTTTATATGCAAATGATAGTTAACTTACAGCTATTATTAGAGAGTTGATAGTAAAACATTTCAATCATGGTGCAGTTCTCTGCACTGTTATTTAAATCTGTGTTTAGCATAAATAAAAATTTAACCATAAGATGCTTACAATCAGCAGCAATGATCTTTTAAAATGACAAACATGTTCTGCTTATTTACTTTTTAGTATTTATTACCCATAATCCCATGGTTCTTTGTTGTTTTTATCTGATATCTTGATTTTCAAATTTTTAATATTCTGACAAGTTTTGTAAGATAATCCTTGTTGTCTGTCAAAAAGCATAATTTTTTCAAGAAATGAATTGTAGAAAATGCATTATAAAGGGAGATAATTCCTGAAAAAAAAGTAAAATTTGGTTACATGCTCTAGCAAGAAGAAAAACAGTGTAAATAAGTTTTATTTTAATTTAATTTAGTTTTAGAGCAGATTTTGAAAAAATATTTTTACGCAGGACATATAGATTATTTAGGTTTTTTTCTTCAGAAACTTACAATACCTTTTTATAACAAAACTTTATATCTACAATACACGTTTCACTTTCAAGGTTATCTTTTTTATGTACTATATTAATGCTTGATTTAACATCATAAATAAAATAACATTACAAAATGCAATGACATGTAATTGCTTTACAGGAAGACTTTACGGAAGCTGAGGTATAACAGTTTTTTCCTAGGATTGTTTGTTTATTCCATTACTGTTTATTTCTTCCTCTGTTCCTCTGGAAATATCTTTCCACATGATCCGGGAGATATTTGAATGATGTTTTAAAAAATATTCTTTGTTTTTATAGTTTACAGTACAGGGGTTTTCCCAGTGGGGTCAAGGGGCAACGCCCCTGTAGGGGGTTCAGGGGGGCGAAGCCCCCTGGACGAAAACGATTTTAAACACAATTACTGGACTTTGGAGGCCTCTCCTGGCTCAATATTTTTGTTAGATTTCTTGTATTTGTTCCATATACACTATTAATTCTTTTAATGAAAAATCTTGAAAATTCAGCACTTTGTTAGGATTTTATACGATCAGGCAAAAAATAAAGCTTTCAGACTCAGCTACTTTTAATCATTATTTATCTTAAAATTGATTTTTAATACTAAAAAAACGTATGAAAGAAAAAGGAAATTCATGAAGAACTGTACTCGGATAACGGAACATGAATTTAGGTAATAAACAGTATGAACTGGTTTCCGAGATTGACCGGCTCACCAATACAGTAAGATCGATTCACTCGGCTACCAGTCTTACCTGTTCCGACTTCTATTTTAGCCTGTTTCTACAAGTTTAAATAAAATAAAAAAAATCACATAGGTGGGCGCACGCAACAGATGTTTGATGCGGCATTTCAGAGAACTATGCGTTCATGAAACGCACAACAATGTTGAGAGCGCGGCATTTGAAGAATCAATGCGTCAATTCCGCGTTTCCGCGTCCCAGAACTATCCCTGAGGTACATTTGATTGAATTTGTTTAAATGTACAATATTTAATATATATTTTGTACATGTATATACAATCTTGACAAAAGATGTAATCAATATCCTGACCAGGCCACAATTGATAAATAGTTGGTTACTTTGAAGTCCCAGAACCAGATATTTTATGTTATCATGCAATAAATCGTTTTACACTGGATATTGAAACACTAAGTTTTAAGCTGTTCAAGCAGTTTATGTAAATGTTAATATGTAATAGTTTATTACATATGTTCATACAGCATAGGTCTCTACTGTATTTAAAAAAATAATGGAATTAAATTTGTATGTTTTGACCAATAGAATTAGTTCTATGGTACTGAGGTAAAAGAGAAAAGTTTCTGTTTGTGAAACAGTGTACATTTATACGTTTCACCTATGAAAAGATGAACCATTTTGCATTAGCACAAGCACAAGCCCAGGGGATGAGAGGGTCAGTCTATATAAAATTAGATTTAAGGGATTGTTCTGGTACATGTAGACATGGCTAAAGAGACAGGACAAAAAGTTCAACAAATATATAAGACAACATTGCAATAAAAATATGAAAAATGTCAACATCTTGAAGAAATGTAAAACAGTCTTAGAAACTAACCATGCTAACTTTGGTGTCAGTGTATATTCTTATTGAAATTTTAAAAATATTTCATAGACCTGCACATTTTTACACGGACATTGTAGGTCTGCTGTAAATTTCTTTCACTGGTTAAAGACATAAAAAAAAAAATATCCAGTATATATGTATCAATGAACCATTATTGACAATACATCCAAATCAGGTTTATGTCATGTAAGTCAAATTAAATAGACAATAAATAATTCCGCCAAAATAATAAAATCTAATAAAATGAAGAATGAAATGAGAATTTCCTACACAAATATCTCAAACATACATGTACTTGCTGACTGCAACTTTGTTTGCTAGGTCAAAGATATGTTTCAATGTTACATGTACATGCAAGTGAAATCTCAGATCTGATCACAAATAATGAAATTTGAATGAAATATATTGTAATTCAATTAACCAAATTTAAAATGTAAGTTAATCAATGTAAAGTAGTAAAAGCCAAAAGTTGTTCTTGGCATCCTGCAGCATAGTCACAGTCAAGAATGGCACAATGTATGTTTTGTCCACAGGAGTCATACACCAAGAACTCTATAGGAGAGATTGACTGTGACTGATTTAATTCCAAAAATATTTTTACTGAAAAGATGAGAACAGTTTAGACTTATTAGTATAACATATAATTTGAGTACAATTAAGATAATAATTTTTGATGCAAATGTCAAAGTTGAAAATACATACAGTATGAATAGTGAGTATTAAGTGTTCTCAATTAAAAAATTAAAATTACATAAAATGAGATGACCTATGAAGTAACAATTAAAACCCAAGCAATTAGTGGTAAATGTCAAAAACAATTGGATGCAATTAAAATGTTGTGTTTCCAGTCACCTGACCAAAACTGTTTTTTAACACCATCCCAAAAGTTTTTATGCCCCCGCCTTTAGGCGTCGGGGGCATTAAGTTTTACCCCTGTACGTACGTCCGTCCGTCCGTTCGTACGTCCGTCAATTTTCGTCAAAGATTTCTCCGCTTGTGTATGTTGGATTGA
>JAULBM010320155.1:0-13587 GCA_032357055.1 Geukensia granosissima | reverse complement strand
TCACCTGTGGAAAACTCTTCAAAAGACCGCCTACTGATGTAAGATTTTAGTGTTACCATAATTATTGTCATATAGGTCATCATACAGAAACTGATTCTGGATCAGTTATTTCACTTCTTTGTCATGTGATTATGTCATTAAATCAAGCTGGCCAGCAATTTCTCCTGTGAAGGCCTCAAAGAAGATTTCTTCAGGATAAAAAATAACTATCAATGGTAAGAATAAACATTGTTCAATATAAAAATAGGAGATGTGGCATGATTGTCCATGAGAATACACCCACCAAATGACAGTAGAGTTTAAATTTCTACAGGTCCCTTTGTGGCCTTCAACAATGAACCAGAGTCCATACCAAAACGGAAGCTGTAATCTTCTAGAAACCAATTCCTGATTAGTTATATCACATCTTTGTCATGTGATTTTGTCATTAAATCAGGCATTTCCTTAATACTAATCCAGCAATCCCTCATGTTTAGGCCTCAAAGAAGATTTCTTCACGATCAAAAAATTTATCAATTGTGAGAATAAACATTTAAAAGCATTAATTAAGTTTGCAGACAAAGACACTTTTCCTTGCTCTCGTCAGACGTTTTCGTTGCCATAAATAAATGAATATGCCTTATATTTTATCTTTTGACATAAGGAATCATGTTATGATTTGACTGATAACCTGCATCCCTGAAATTGCCTATTTTTGGAGCAACTTTGTTCTACAGGATGAGACATCTCTCGAAAATTCTGCTCTTCACTCAGCAGATATTATTATATTCTTAGAGCCAAATAAACTGACAAAATATTGTTGATTTTCACACTTAGATCCACACTTCTACAAAATTAAATACAAAAATGCATCATCAATCACCAAGGAAAAGGTAGGTAACTCTTGTCTTACTAAAAAATGTGGTTGAAATGTAAATTTTTGCACAATTTAGAAATATATCTTTGACATGTCTGTAATGCGTTTACAGAGTTGAAAAAATGGCCGCGTCTGAATTTAGAAAACTGTTTTAAAAATTCTCATCTGATTTTAACTGGTATATGTAACATGACCATTCTTTTCTGATTTCAGACAACCAATGGTAATTCTGCTGGGTTTTTATTGGATTCCATGTTTGACTTTGCTGAAAGATTCAACACATTGAATTTAACAGAGGAAGAAATTGCCTTATTTTCTGCTATAGTGTTATTGTCTCCAGGTAAATGCTGCGTTTGTACCTTAAAATGTGTTTTTGTGGAGGTTTGCAAAAAAACACATGAATAACAGTCTATACTTTTGTGAAAAATGTTCAAATACAGGCCAATAAGACAAAAGTTTGAAATCATTAAAGAGGCTGGTTCAGGGAGGTCACGTGCACGGAAAAAAGAGAAATAAAATGTAATTTCACGACAAACTAAAAATTAAAATTGGGCTTGCACATTGCATTTTGATCAAGATACACGAAACACGACATAGAACAACAACATGAGAAAAAAAAGTGGTAAAACCATTGCCCAAAAGTAATCCTGTACCACCCTCATTAATGTAACAAAAGAAAACTTGTATATCTTTTTTTCTTTTTTAAACCACTGAATTATTCAACACAGAAATTTAAACCTGCAGAAATGTAAGGCAGATAAACCATCACAGATTTTGATGGAGATTGAAAATTGATCATATTTAAAAGAAAGAATAAGGAATATTTGCCAGAAAGACTTAAAGTTAATAATAAATATTCCAAAGCCAAAATTAATCAAGTGTAAAACGCTTTCCTGTATTTACATTCAACACACAAGCTAGGGGTTAAAATAGGAAGATCAGTCAAACATTATGAATTTCTGTTAACTTTCATGAACCAAGTGATATGTAGAGTTCATGATGTAATGAAAGTTTAAGGCCAAAAAAATTCAAATTGATTTTTCAGTCTTGTATATCCTTGTAGATCGTCCCGGTTTGAGAAATATGGAACAGATAGAAAAGTTACAAAACAAACTAACAGAATGTTTACAGACCGTTATTAACTCCAATCATAGAGAGGACACAACTCTGTTCGCAAAACTCCTGATGAAAACGACTGACCTACGTACTCTGAATACACTACACTCAGAAAAATCTATTGGTAAGCTCTTAAATGAAACGACTGACTTACGAACTCTGAATACTCTACACTCAGAAAAGTCTACTAGTAAGCTCTAATCGTGAAACTCCTGATGAAAACAACTGACCTACGAACTCTGAATACACTACACTCAGAAAAATATTTTGCTAAGCTCTTATCATGTGAAACTTTTAATGAAAATGACTGACCTACGAACTCTGAAAACACTTCACGAGGAAAAATCTATTGGTAAGCTCTTATCATGTGAAACTTCTGATGAAAACAAATGATTAATGAACTCTGAATACACTTCACACAGAAAAATCTATTGGTAAGCTATTTTCATGTGAAACTACTGATGAAAACAACTGATTTATGAACTCTGAATACACTAGACTCAGAAAGATCTATTGTAAAGCTCTTCATTTGCTGGTAGTGATCATGTTTACAGACAGTGGGCCTGTGTGGCACAAGTTTTGTGGATTTTGTTTGTATAATGGAAGTCTTACTTTAAGTTTTTTCATACCAGTGCACAAATTTTATGTTCATATTATGTTATGAACCTGTTGTCATCTATAGACAGTACGGATTGCCTTTAATTAAATATCTATTGTACTAGTATTTAGATCCATTAGAAATTTCAACACAATGATACACAATATAAAATACAGGTTTGGATTGATTTTGAATGATCTAAATGTAGCCTCTACCTTAGATGGTTTTTTCCATGACAAAGCCCATATAACAAGCCCATGCCATGACTCATCTCTTAGGGTTAATTATTCCATATGAAAAATGCAACAAACAACTCCAAGCATTTTTTCTAGCTGTAATTGTTTATCATATTTAAGAGGTCAAAAGAGTACATAAGCTGTTTTGCAGTAGAAAAGAATTTTTATTCTTTATCCAACTTTGATGGGTTTTTTTTTTTAATTGTCTGAATGAGATCTTTCAGTAGTATGTCATTGGATTTCACCTAGTTCTTACGATTTTCAAATTAAAAGGGAAATTGGCAAAAAATCAGTTTCACATGATACAGAATCTTTTTTATTTTCCATCAGATTTTTTTTTTTTTTCCAAGTCATTCCTTATGGAAAATGCAACAAATGTTACTTCTTTTTGGAGGAATAATGGAGGTCAAAATGATTAAAAATTATCATAAACCCAGTCATAAAACTGTGTCCAGCAAAATACTGTGCCACACTTACCCAAATGTTCATTTCTTTACCATACACTTGTCAACATGCTGTGGTCATACTATGCTATGCTTGCCTCAGTTTTGAATGTATGTTTTTCTTAGGTCTGAGTGAAACAGATTCTGCAGAAGGAAAAAATGAACCAACAAAACACATATCAGATTCAAGGTGTGTATTTTCTATAAATAGAAATATTACAAAAATAACACAAAATAAATTATCTATTTCTTCAGTGAACAATCTCATGAATATTTATTGACGTCAACAGATGATGACTATAAAATAATGTCAGTTAATATTAATTGCTAAAAACAGTGATTTAACAGCATTTAATTTAAATTAATATTAATTCGTGACATCAACAGAACAATTACAGGCTCTGTGGATTAGCTGGTCTTCTTTAGCAAAGCACTGAAAAACCTATTACAACTGCAGATACAGCATTGATGACATCACATTTGTAATGCTGAATTGCAATATTGCAAAATTAAGAAATAATACACTCTTAAGTTTTGTTGCATTATTCATGGAATATTTTACCTCTATACAATTATTCCGGATATTGAATTAATCTCTTGTAAATCTTTATGAGATTAATGGTCACAATAATCGATACACAATAATTTGTGTTGTTTTGTTGTTTCAATATTTTCATTTTCTTTTACAGATCAGAGGGCTCCTCACCATCAGATATTTCTGGTGCCACTGGATATGATTCGGGATGTGGATCATATGATGGCAACCAACCAACATCTTTAAGAATTCCAGGTGATTCTTCACATGTTGTTCTAAAGACACCATATGGAACATTTTATAAAGAAGAAAATGCTGGTATATACGGTCTAATGCCTGATCAACCGCGTAGGCGATGTCATACTTTGGACCGTGAAACACTCACGCGACCTAGACTTCATACAATTGAAGAAGGAAATCGCAGACGTAACACTATGGACAGAGACTATCTTAACAAAATGGTGAACAAATTAAGTGACAAATTAGAAAAGCGGGCTGCAATTCGTGGTGATAGTATGCCACCATCTTTGTGTAATAGTGCTGCTAGCAGTCCCATTCCAGAGGAATTTCATGCTTATCTAAACAGAATCCATCATGACTTCATCCCAATATCAATGGCAGATTCAAGTGCTTGTAGTTCCAGGGCCAGTCCAGCATTTTCACGTGATTCACTATTGCCCTATGGTTCCTCATCCCCTGGATCACCTAATCCAAGGTCAAGATCTGGGTCAATGGGACAGGATGACTTTGGCCCAATTCGTCCGAGATGTTATAGTTTTCATATGAACAGTGAGGGTAGAGCCTCTCGAGTGCCACGGAATCTCTCCGCCTCTTTGTACCCTGATGAACGAATCTCCCCAGATGATCTCCAATATCGGTTAAATCCTGAAATGAGGAGAGGAAGTGTAGGTGCCTCGTTTGGTCCATATGTGAGGAAAAAGTCGCCACTCGCTGACAGATCCTCAGATTATTTGCCCAAGTTTTCAGAGAGTTCATTCTTGTCTCCAGAGCAGCAAGAAAAGGTAATGCTTTTTATTAAGGTTCATACAGTACGCACCTAGAGGCTTTTGTATGAAAAACACTACAGTCTGACTTTGAAAATTGATGCTGAAATAAGTAGAAAGTCAGAGAAATTACTAGCTTTGGATTTTTTACTATACAAGTGAAAAACACTCAAGCCTGACCTTAGCGATGGCTAATGAAATTTGGAGAAAACTGGAGAAATTTCATCAGCTTTGAATTTTTTTATGCAAAAGTCTTTGTGTGTACTCTATAACATTTGAAGACAGTAAGACTTGCACATGAAATGCATGAATCAGAGGATCAAAAGGCACTTATGTCTCTATAACTGTTTTAGGCATTTCAATAAAATTAAGTATGCAAATAGTTTATGATATGAACTTGCCCGCCAGTCATATTTTATTTAACTTTGACCTCATTTTCATGCTTCAGTGACTTTAAAATTTTTGAAAAATTTCTATCAGTTATCAAATTTAAGTATGCATATAGCTTATGGTATGAACTTGCTCAGCTTTCTTTATTTTCTTTCTTTATTGACCTTGACCTCATTTTCATGGTTCAGTGACTTTTTTTAGATTAAGTTAATTTTAAATCAAGAATGGCAGAGGGGAATGCACACAATGGTTCCTGTATTGTTTTTACACTGCAACTCCAAATGGTAACAGTGGGGGTTTAGTGTCTTCAAATGTCAAAATTCAATCAAGGTGTAATGTATTGTGTGTTTATGTTCTGTGTAGATTAATAATTGAACATTTTATTTGTTTTCAGTACAAAGGGCAAGGTTGTACAGACAGTTCATATGATAGTCCACCATTATTACGAATACCTGTCCCAATCGCCCCAGGTGGATCACCATGGCAACAGTGTCCTCCATCTTTTCACATAAAGTCATCATTCAAGCCTATTTCCCCTAGAGAAGATAATGCTCCAGGATCTCAAAAAAAGGCAGATACAGAAAAAGATCAAATATCTGAACAACCTGGTTCACCAATGGCCGTTGATGAGGAAGATCATTCAACAACAAAGCAAAAGGAAGAGGAAAAAATTCCAATATTTCACAAAAAATTTGACAAATTTAGAAAACATAAAATTCAAAAGAACGATGGAGATGGGGAAATATCAAGGCCCACCACTCCTGAAAATTCTGACAATGTGAAATCAAATGAAACGGCAATTGATGAGCAGAAAAAGGTTGAAAAGACAAAAAAATCAACCATTGAGGCACACCCACAGTTATTTGCTCATTTGAATAGTCCTGTTGCATTGCCAAAGTCATATAACACTTACAATAGTCATCAGCTAGTCACACCAGATAATGTAGGTCGAGATCAGTTGTTGAATGTGCCGAGGGTCATGAAAAATTCGGTGCAAAAATCACCATTTGTTGATAATGCTCTACCGAAACAAGATTCACACATGGATGGACACAAGGAATATCATATGGATTTGGCAGAAAATGCTGTTCATCAGTCGACAATGTTACATCTAAAGGACAAACTTCTGCGGAAGTACGATAGCATGGAAAACTTGAGCAAAGTAGGGCATGGACAAGGAACGAGCGAAAATATCTCGAATCATGGAGGGGCAGAAAATGGTGAGAACCAATCAAATCCAATCCAGTTAGCCCAGTTGTCTCGGTACCCAGCGCCACATCTTATGGGACCCCTTGCCCAAAGTTCCCAGGGAATGGTGTACCCCCAGATGTATCCAGGGGGCATGCCCATGCATCCAGCATTTATAGGGGCAGCATATAACTCAATCCAAGCCATGAATCTACTACCAGCTTATAATCAACATTTGGCGGGAATGCAGCAACTGGCTCAACTGTGTGTAGGAAATGGACAGGCTCAACAAATGAGGTAAAATAACAGTTACATGTACCATAGTATAAAATCTCTTAAAAGCTTGACACACTGAAGCTTTTTGCAGAATTATTCATTTCTACTCTGCCCTCGCCATGAAATCAAAGCATCCGTACAGCTAAGATTGCAGGTTTCTATTAGAGAATTGTTTATCCACCCATCAACGCATAGATGAGCCTATTTATATAGAATACCTATGGGTAAATTTTTTTTTTCAAATTAACTTTTTGTGATCCATATATGATCCAGACATGGTCTATATGGTTTGATAGACACTTCCTTAAAATTCCATCTTGCATTTATAGCTGTAAATGAAGTTTTAATAGAATCTCTGTTTCAACAAAAATTTTATGAAGAGGAAAAAATTATTTTACAGAACCAATATTAACCCACAGAGGTAATTGACAGCAGTGTGCTTCACAAAATATTGTTATTGTAATTTCTGTCATAAATTATGACATCACAGTGAGTTTTCCTTTGAAGATTCTACACTTACAATCAATCTTAGGACCTGTTCACACTAGGCTTAACTTACTCTGGATCAACTTAAGCCAGTTAACAGGTAACCTGTTGCATTCACACTAGTGTTGGGGTTCTGGCTTAACTTAATCTGGATTAAAATGGAAACACAGAAATCAAAAGAACGAGTAACGTTATCGATTATGACGTCATACTTAATCCACATTTATGTTCAGACTACAGTTTGATCGGGATTAACTTGATCCGGATTAACTTAATTCGAATTAAGAAAATCAGGATTAAATCAAACCTAGTGTGAACGCAAAGTGACTTAGGCCACATTTACCTGAGTTAATCCAGATTAACTTTTGTAGTGTGAACAGGGCCTAACACTTAAGAATTTTCATGAAAACAATTAAAGGTACCTTTTAATGGCGCAATATGTGATTTAGTGAAATAGTCTTAAATATTGAAAATATGTTTCTACTGTCAGACGACACCATCTCTCCAGTTACCTATCTTGCCATACAGCAGTATTCACTTTAACAAATATTTCATTCAAAATTTGAAGTAGTTGTTTTTAAAGGCAAATATCTTGTTAACTGAAATGGCTGCATTGGTTCAAAGTGTTACTTGGTGAGATTGGGTCATCAGCCAGTATCTTTTTGATATTTGAACATTTCTGGACACTTACTCTGTATGCACATTTAGAGATAAAACATGTAAACACGTTTTATGAAAATGAAGCAATGTAATTTGCAAATATGACAGAATCAGTTTCTAAATAACATCATTCATGAAATTTGGTTTTAGCACAGGACCTGGGTGGTCGAGAGGTCTAGGTAGTTGATTTAAACTTTACCTGTACAGATCACTGTTGTCTATTTCTTATATGGTACCATGCAAAAAAGGATACATTAAACTTGTATTGCAACTGAAAAAGTTTGTTGTTACCTGCCAAATGTCAGTGGTTTTTCTCCATGAACTCCGGCTTACTCCACCAGTAAAACTTGACTGCCGCGGTATAACTGAAATATTGTTGAAAGTGGCTTTTAACCCCAAACAAACAAACTAACACAAGAACAGTTTTATCACTAAACAATTACATGTATTTCAAAATTAATAAGTCTTAAAATTTATTTTTAGAGTTGATAGTGAGGGGCAGCCTTTGAATCTGACACGACCTCCAACCTCAACAGCAACCTCTGCCAACAGTACTTCACCAGCAGTAACTTTTGAACAAATTCTGGACCGAAAAATTAAGGAAGAAATCAGTTCATAATATATCAAATAATTCTTCAAAATTTTTCTTTTTGTCGACTTTATGAACATATGTTGATACAAATTTGTGTCTAGGTCTCTCTTGACAAAGACAATTAGTGTCTTTATTCTGTGTCCAAGTGTGTCTGGACAAAGACAAATAGTGTCTTTATTCTGTGTCTAGGTGTGTCTGGACAAAGACAAATAGTGTCTTTATTGTTTTATTTATTACTGTTATTTTATTTGTTTTTTTTTCTTTTTTCTTGTTTTGAATTACATTGAAGGATTTACAAATCTTTTCTTGTGCTTTACAAATCAGTTTTTTCCCTTTTTTTAATTTAATTTGAGGTTTTTTTTTATTCAGGAACCAATTCCTACAAATTTATATTGTTATCCTGAACCCAAGATGAAATTTGCCACCCTTTTAGCTGATTTGATTTATTTGTCTTCGAAAATATTAAGAGACTGTTGGTTGAATTATTATATTTCTTTAAAAATTTAGAGGAATTAGAATATTATCCCCAAACAATACTACAATTTCCCAATATCCTATAAACAAACACAATATATTTTGAAGAAGTCAAATTTTTTTGTGGATGTTGGGAACTTTTGTATGATTTGCATGTGATTTGGACAAGAGATTGACAGAATATAATATTTATTATAAGGGAAAAAACTCTTGAATTTTTTTTAGCATCAAGAAGTTTGATTGTCTCTCTTTTGTTTTTTCACCTCTTTTTCAAAGTTTTTTTTAAATTATATCTATATGATTCAGAATGTTAATATATGATAAAATTAAAATACGCCGTGAGTATGAAATTTTATGAACACATTTTGTTTTGTACTATTTATACTAAGTAAGTTGATATGAAATACTTTGAATGAAATTTAGGAAAATTTCATATGGCAAATTCATTGAATGGTTAGAATATATGTTTTTGCTGCAAAGTAAAAATTGTGTAAATCATCATAAGAATAAGAGTGTAAAGGGCCTTCTTGCTACCTAACAACAGTGTATAATTGCAAATACATAATATTTGTTCAATTGATGACATTTATATTTTTTGTGATAATAATTGAAGACTTGAGTAAGTTCAAGATTGTGTCTGTGTGTGTGTTAGGGATTAGATTATTTAAATTTTGTAATTGTTAGTGTGAAAGTTTAAATGAAAACTTGAAAAACATGAATATTTATCTATTTGTAGCTGTAAATTTCATAACAGAATTAATGATTTGATGACTGACCACAAAAATTGTGAAATCATATCATTAATATTATGGTTTATTTGTAATAAAAGATTAATTGTAGAAAAAGGTTGGAAACGTTTGATCCAAATATCTTATCCATATTAAGTTACAACAGTACTTGTATAATTGAATGGAGTTAGCCCATTTTATGTTGACAAATGACAACTCTGACCCTATGTATTTTGGATTAAACTGTGAACTGCAACTTTGGTAGAAACTGACATCCCAGGGCTTCTAATTATACATTATCTTTGATCTTTTTTTTTAGATCAATAATATCTATCGAGACATTGACGTTGAGATAGATATGACAGATTAAGTAAATATGAACAAAGATAACCTGTTTATTGGGGGACTGCCATGTAAGGCCAGTGACATCATTTTCATTATGATGCCAAAGAACAATGAAATCGACGATAATTTTTTCATATCAGCATAGTTGTATGATAATAAAATTCTCAAGTCAGTTAGATCAAAGGGAAAACACGTAAACCAGCAATAATGTATATAATATCCCATTTACAGAGTGGGTGGGATATTGGATTCACCTAGTCCGTCCCTTCCTTCACATTTTATCATATACTTTTTGGGCTCCTTTGGATGCAATGATTGAAATATTGTATCCAGTTTTATAAGATGGGACTTATATTATCTGATTCCAACTTCATTTTTTTTCGTAACTTTCCTTTTTTGATTACGAGTTGGGTATACCTAGTGTGACAACTGTGCAACTTCATGTTCGTAACAGATGAAGGTCGATAGATTGTGAATTTAAAAAAAGGTAGAATTAGATTGCCAAAAATTAGTATTCAGATACTAAATTGTCTTAATGTGAATGCTTTTGGTTGTAGAATGGTAAAATTGAATTTTGAAATCGGGTCTTTTAATTACATATAAGTTTATTGAAACGTGTCTCACCAATTGAAAGTGAAGGGAGATAACTCTTTAAAGTTGATAGTATTGAAAGGGAAATAACTTGTTTGAATTGCTGGTAGTTAAAGGGAGATAACTCTCTGGATTTAAAATCATGTAATAAATATTAAGAAGAGCAAGTTGATGAATACATGTTGATGTTGTGGAGTTATAAAATGATTATTTAATATATTTTTGTTGTCATTATCATAAATAGATACATTTTATCATTATTATTTAAAAATAGTATATATATATTTAGTTGTGTGAGAGTTTTTAGTGTCGGGCAAATGATAAAGAGTGCTGTTTATTTGCTTTTGATTAAACTCATTATGACAAAGCTGAATGTCATATTTTTTGTATCGTGGAGACTCTTTACCACTGCACAGATGATATTAGATCTCTATTCAGCAGATTTCCACTTCTGGCAGTCAGAACCCCACACATTTTTACAGGTTGGCTGTTTTGGCTTAGTTCTCCTGCTTAGGAGTATTATTCCTTGTAGAAGATAAAAATGTGTTTAATTCCCAGTAAAATTTCTTTAATAACAGTTTTAATGTCTTAATTTGAAAATTTATATTTTATATGAGATTGCTAATGCTTAAGAAAAGTGCTAAAATTAGGAAGTTTGAAATATATTTTTTTGATTTATTTGTAAATCTTTTTCAAAACCTGAATTTTCTTATTTTTAAGAGATTTTCCTGAAAACAAAATATTCAGTACGTAATATCTGCCAGTCTACCAAATGACATGCTTATGTTCTGACATTGGCAAAAAACAATTAACTTCAAAGAGGCTGTTAACCTACATGTATGGTAAATATTTCGACAAAAATGAAATGTTTTCAGAAAAACAGTAGTTTTTCTAAACCACTTTTCAGAATTGTGTTTTCGCTCGAATGTTTAAATATTATAAATGCCACCATTTTTGGTAGACATGAAGAAATGGTTTAAATGTTTGGTATTGTGGCCTTCACATCATAGGCCAATATGTCATGCGTGTGTCAAACATGTAACATAACATTTCTCGTGTGTGTTCATATGCAGGTCACTTGTGTATGATATGTGTCAAATATGCATACAAAATTAAATTTGTACAATTTTGAAAAAGTAATCTAAACAAAACGACATGCCCATTGTCAGATGTGTTCTGACGATCACACATCATCCAAAAATCTGAGATTTTATTGGGGAGCAGAGGTATCTTTTGCGAGTTTTTCTCACAGAGTATGTCTTGATTTTCTTAACTCTGATTGGATGAAATCACATTAATTTTTTTTGGTTGTTATTTACAATTATAACTAAAAGACTTTGAGATTCCCTATTGTTTGTGAGGTAATTTAATGTTGACAAGGATTTTTTAAGTGTAAAGATATGAGGCATTGATGTTAATCTAATTAAAATTTGATCTCTGCACTTGTTCCCCCATATTTATTTGGTTTTTTTTTCTTTGGTTGCCTCCTGGGAGATCTAAGGACATCCCATATGAGTTCACCTCAGAGGTAAAATTTACAATAGCCTATCAGCAACGCCTCACTGCTGCGAAGGCGATTTGCCTATGAGGGCGCTTTTTTTAAAGCTCTGAGGCATTTCAAATGTATTTATAATGACCCCTGACATGAACTCAAATGGGATGTCCTTAGATCTCCCACGACACAACCAAAGACAAAAACAAATAAAAAAGGGGGAGCAAGTGAGGAGATCTAATTTTAATTAGATTGTATTGATGTCAAACTGATTATATTTTTGTAATTTGGTTGATATTTGACAGAAACATAAGCTGACAGTTCAGTTTTTTTTAACATAAATGGGGTAACTTCATTTGTGGCATATATAAAATCATTTGACAATGGAAAAAGCCTGTTTGTGATTCCTGCTTGATGTAAGTCTTTTGTTTTGTGACTTTGCTTGTTTGGGAAAATTCATGCCTTAGGTACAATCTTAATCAAGTATCAATTGACAGAGTTTCCCTAAAAATCTGACATCACAAATAAAAAAAACAATAGTGCAGTCATGACAACAAACAGGAGTCATTGGTCGGAGGAATCCATTACCAAGTTTCAGGTTTTTTTTGGTTTTTTGTTATTTATAAATATTTGGTTTTCATATGCAGCCATAAATATTTATTTTTAAAAATACATAGATATTTAATTGATTTCTTATATCATTGATTCATTGATAGTCTTATCAATCTGATTTTATTCAGGTGTTAAGGTACACAAAGATTAACTTACAATAATTTTTTTTTGCTTTGCATCATTGATTGTTTAGGAAAATCCAAACATTAGGAGCAGTTCTCAAAAATGTACCAACTGAAAAACTTTCCCGGAGGTCACAAAGCAAAAAAGACCTGATTTTCCCAAAGGTCAAAAAGCAGTAGCAACACAAAACAGGAAGTCATCAGGGGGCATAATCCATTGTTGGAAACAAAGTTATAAAGATGATCATCATAATTAATTTTTCATATTGGATAAAGATATTAAGTTATTGTACAAGATATTTAAAATTTCTTATTAAGAGATTTTTTTTATTCCATTGATAGTTGTGTTAAGAATATGTGATTGTTAAAATAATTGAAAACACAAAAATATTTTTTTTATAAATGTTGTTTAGTTGTTGTTTTAGTATGTTTATTGTAATGCTAATTATTTTGTTCTATATTTTAACCTTTGTCCACACTGAAACATTATGTTTTTTTAATTCAGTGCTTCATCTTGCTTTATGAATATAGGAAATCTGTGAAAGTGCTTATTGTTTGGATAGGTCACACAAGTCATGCAAGTGTGTCTTACATGTAGGTCATTTTTAAATGTGGGTCTACACGATCAAAATTTTTCATAAAACTTTCTTCAAACTTTACCTGTGCACCTGTTTGACAACACTTCCAACTCTCAACCAATATTTGATGGAGTCATTAAACATATTTGATGAGGTGTTTACACGCTCAAACTCGAGTTGAAAACAGGTGCACAGCAAAAGTCTGAAGGAACATGAACAAGTTTGCTCATGTAAACACGCCTTTAGTATTAAATTTGTTCTTGTT
>JAULBM010320135.1:0-13590 GCA_032357055.1 Geukensia granosissima | reverse complement strand
ATATTTCATGCATATTCAGGACGAGAACAAGTTCAACAATTATCAATATCGAAAAGGTGGTGGGATGGGACACAACATGGCAACAGTTTTTGACTGCCACACGAAAAAGGGAATGATGGGTAGGGACATAAACTTTAGCCTTTTGTAGCGGCATAAACCTACTCTTTTTCGAAAACTACAAAAAGGGCCTTTTACGTGCAAGGAGCGTGACACTCTCCAACACGTCACCAACTATGGTCCACGGCCAGGCTTTCTGTATTTTAACTTGGAAACCCCCCAGCAAGAGGGCCCGCTCTATCCACTAACTGGGGTTCGCGCTGGGTCAGCTCTGTGGATCGAGCACTGGAGACCGCTCCGTGGTGCAATAGGTGAAGTATAGGTTTAGGAAATAATTGGAATAGACTGATCTTTGTGAAATATGGTGGAATTTTGGCTGTAACAAACTTATGGTGTAGGATATTGCCAAGATTAATGGCGTCTAAACCTTCAAGCGACGTTATCATCCTAATGTTCCTCTCTTTTGACTTGGTTAAAAAAATCCTAAGATGAAATAATCAGATAGTATTGCTCACCTCTTTCTTAATTTGGGAGTGAATCCTTAGACAAATCTACCGAAAACATTACTTATGCAATGTTCCGTCTCCCACATGTTTTTCTCACCTTAACTTGCATTTTGTTTGTACGAACACAACATAAACCACATGTTGATTAGTTTTTTTTCCTTATTTTTAATTTGATGAGAATACTTTATTATTGAAAGAAGAATGTTCAACTTTTTTTTACATGGGTAAAAATATCCCTATATTATTATATTTTTTATTCAACAAACCGTTTCGAAGGAAACTGTTTCATAAAACGTATAATTCAACAACTGTGTCACAGAAAAATATGTTTTCAACAAACTGTTTCCTATGAAAATTAATATCTGAACAACTGTTTCCTTAAGAAATATATTCCAACGACTGTTTCCAAGGAAAATATAATTCTCAACATACGTTTTCTGAAAAAATGTAAATATCTTAACAACTGTTTCATTTAGAAAGATATGATTTTGGGGAAAAAGACTTGTTTTGAATGCATTGAAATATAATCTCAACGATTGTTTAAAAAGAAATAAATACATATTTTAACAACTGTATATAGAAAACATATTGTCAACAACTTTCTCATTTGATTATGTATTTTCTACAACTGTTTTTAAACAAAAAATGGAAATATATAACTTATGTATACAAATGTATATCTACAAATAAATTCATTTATAACAACAAATAAAACTTGTGCAAGTATAGTTAAGCAAATCCTCACTTATATACACACAAAAAAAAACCAACGTGCATGAATGAAAAAAGACCAACTAAGAAACTCGTCTCCCGACCTGGGACAGGCACTTGATACATGTGGTTGTATTAAACATGTTTCTGGTACCAAACCCTTTCACCTATGGAGGCCAAAGGCAAATTAAAAGTAGACAAACGCTGCAAAAAACCCGAAATATTTAGGAACATTTCACAGCGCGGAAATACTTTGACGCACAGTTGGTCAAACTATCGAGAGCAAACGCAATTGGTTTGTCCAAAATTGAGGACAACTGCAAAAACATTTCCCGCCTTGGATATGGAGTTTTGTAAGAAGTCACGAGGTAGTAAAATTTTACTGTTGATTTGCTGGCAAACTTAATTTCAGATATATACCTGTATCCAGTAATTATATATGATCCACACATTTATAATGATCACTTGTTTAACTTTTTATGACGATTGACTGTTTAGTCGAGGGCTTAGTGACTGAGTTCATTTTTCAAAAAAGGCTAACGTCAAGAGAATATATCATATAAAATAATATATAATTAGATATGGAAAATACATATTTCATTTCAGAAACTCTATTTTAAATTAACTGTAAACTGGATGACAAAATGGACCGGAAGAGGAAAATCAAATTCGAAGATGAACCAAATGCCAAGCGTAAAAAGCATGCAATATCAAAAAGCCAAAAAGAAAGGATAACCACGGCTTCATCATCTCGACGAGGTAACTAAGAGACAAAAATTAGAAACAAGTTTTCTGTGCTTAACACATGTGCTTAAGGACTTGGAGACAGCCTCCCCCACAATAGTTTTTTAAGTTAGTTTGCACCCACAATTTTATATGCCGTTCTTTGATGATATATGCACAAACATAAAAAGGGGAGATTATCTACTTAAGTATCTAATTAACTATCTATATTGTAGTGTACTGCTCCAGTGAATTGGTATTTTTGAGGGGAGGTCAGTGACCTTCTCATGCCTACAATGTACATAATAATGAATGCGCCATATGCATATCAATTGCATATAATACCTATTTCATTTGTACTTTTTAATATTTAATATTTACTAATTATTGTAATCAAAGAAATCATTGTACTAAATTTGTTGTGATAATCGAGCTCTGCGGGGCGTCTTGATTGACAAATAAAAATATTTGTATTTTATTTGTATATCAGTAGACTTGGGCAATCTGAGAACGGAACACCTAATATCAGTTTATTATTGTTGGGGAAGGGGGCTGTCTATAGTCCCCAAGCACTTATGAAAGAATCATGTTCTTTATAGAGGATAATCATTTTGTTCAACTGCTTTTGTAATGCAAAAGTTGTGATGAATTTCTAGGTCTTGGCAACCCAACAGCAAAATCAATTATTAGAAAAAAAAATTTCTTAATTGTCCGTTGTCCAAGATTTTTTGTGTTAAGGTCCAAATCAAGGAGTTTGCTATGTCTATGATACTGATGTTTTATAATTTAATCGTAACTTTTAAGACTATTTTTTATTTGTTGATAAAACAGATTGACCATTTTAGTACTGTATATCTTATTTTGATTCCATTTTAGTAAGTGTAATCATGTTTTCGCCACGATATGGCTGAAATACTGCCAACGAGGCGTAAAAAACCAATCAATCAATCAACCAAATCAAGGATACTACATGCAGTTCCTAAAATGCATTTTGTGTGTGGGTGCGTCTTACAGAATAATGCAGCTACCAGCTTTAACTGACAATTGGGTATTACTGAACTTATTTGTCAAACTTCACACTAAACCATGAAAGAGGACATAAAACATTAAAAGTCCCAGTCGACAACATATTCGTCCGTTCTCCTCATTTTGCCCGCGCCTACCTTCATTGATTTAAATGGAGACCAAAGGAAAATCTAGCCAAAACCTTAAATTTTAACTAATTTAAGCAAACTACCTACACCTCTATGTATGCCTCTTATGTCTATGGCCTTCTTCTACTGTCTGTAAACTTTAATCCGTAACATTTCAATCCTTTATCTTAGGAATATTTACTATTTTTTCAAGAAGTAGATCCCAATGAGTTGTCCAATAAAATATAAACAAATACTCCCCTCACTAGATACCTTTAGGGACATAAAAACGAGATTCAAATGTTGTTTTCGTCTTTGAAAATTTCCACATTTTCGGACCGCCATGAATTCGTCGCAGTATTTTTAGTGCGATCTATATTGCTTATAGAAATTATTGAACTTTTGTTGAACTACGAATAAGTTTCTACCAAAATAAAGGGATGGTACCCAAATAATATTTTGTCCAGAAACTCAGATCAGCAAGCCAACCAAAATGCTTATGACTGGTATTTAAAAAAAAAAACCCTCCTGGAACAACATAGCCGATTGCTACTAAGCATTGGTTCTTGGGTTTGATTTTTCACAAAAACTTTGTTGGACATCCCTGTTCACCAACCAATAATAGTTCTTGTGTGGTTTGTGAAGTCCGATTCAGTGGCATAGGATACCTGGAGCCTTTGTCTTTAAACCGCATAAGCTGTTTGTTTGCTTTCTTATCTGTTGTTTTATCTCTATGTTTCCATTCTTTGATATCGAGTTTTAATTGTAAAAGGAATTCGAAGATACAGAAGGGACAGACAAAAATCTTTAAGTCAGAAGACAGACAAGACCATGACCAACATAATGAAACGAAGGACAATCATAGATCACATAACTCTACACTTAAATTAAATCTGAAGTAACACGAACCCTACATAACACCGGGATGAGTACAGGTGCTCCGAAAGGGTAAGCAATTCCTGCTCCACAAGTGGTACCCGTCGTGTTACTCAGTAGACAAAGCTTGTGTTAGTCAAAATCGATGTTAGTCACATCCAGTATAGGAACGGATTTGTAGTAACGACAATTGGATGATATCCAGTGTCATTATAGAAATGGATATTTCGTACTGGTCAACTAAATCTTTATGGCGACCGAAAAATTTCCGGAGTGATGACCCTTATCTTTCCTTGAGAAACCCCTGGCTCAGTAGCTTTCTTGTCAGCTGCAACCCTCATCAATAAAATCCAGATAGAAAGCACAGCCCTGTAGTAGCGAATGGACTGAGAAATATACACTCCGTATGCATGTTGCTAGACATGAACGGAAAATTCACAATGAGAAAAAAGTTTTGTTGTTAACCCACCGTTGCTGTAAATTTCTAGATGTAAGTCTAGGTATGAAGCAGACCTTTCTGTTTCTGTAGTATCTTTAATTTCAAGTTCATCTCTCCATATCTCTCAACATCGTTACCAAATTTAGAGTTATTCAGTGAAAGGACCTCATCTAATACCGGAACGTGACACTAAAGGATTGAGCCAACTTTTTTTCTTTTCTCTGCAGAAGGCTCTATGTCAAGTCAGCTTCATACAAATAAAGTAATAAGCGAGAAGGGGTGCATAGTTGGTCCCCATTAGAATACTGATAGTCTGTTGAAAAACACGTCTGCCAAACATTACAAAAGTGTTGTCAATCAAGAAATCAAGCATTTCGCAAATGCCCTCTTTAGAGAACTTTTTGTTAGAATCAGACTGGTTAATAGTAAAATAAAGTTTTTTTCCTCCCTAGAACCAAATATTTGTATCTGCGTTAGCCACCTTTTTAACAAAACAAAGGTGAACTAAAGCTCATATACAAATTTCTCAGAGTTTTCAATGTCGATTAGTAGTAAACAGGGTGGAAAAATCCAATTTTTGGTGCTTTTACAAGAGGAAAGAGACCTTGATTTGGGGCATTCTAACAGATTTAGAATTTTTAAGAATCCACATTTGATTCACGCCATCTCTTAAATGGCTTGTTTCACAGTAACGCTGCAGCCTGTTTTACTGCTGATAGAATAACTGTTAGTAACTTGGAAAGAGGTTTTTTGGAGCATTTGGCAGACCCTGCAAAGTAACGTATCAGACCCTGCAATGTAACGTTGCTTGTAAGGACACTTATGAAGCTTGGAATACAGTAAAGTGAAAGAAGATCAAATTTTTCCGTTTTAGTTGAAATTCCAAAATAAGACATAACAGGCCGATGATTGTCGAGGATTTCTTCTTTGGTTAGTGTCGTCGGGGTATATATTGGGTTGCCAAATAAAGTGTCAATTCCTAGTTCCTTTATCAAGCAGCCTGTTTAGTGTGATTTACAAACAAAAACAATATTGTTAGTGGCTTTATCAGCAGGGACGACGAAATATTTATCATGTAGTTTAGAGAGATGTCTGCTACACACGGTTCTTGAAGACCGATTTAGCGTATGTATTCATAGACCTTTTAAACCTATAAATTCGTATTTGTATCCACGGCCTCACAGCCTTCACTCATTCGGAAAGGTTATCAAGTTCGTCTCCTTCGCGCTTCGCTAACTGTTTGGCATAATCCTCGAAAGAATCCATAAGTATCTTGAAATTGATCTTCCAGTTTATGGATTGAAGCTCACGGAACCTTAGCCCATTTGCAAACAAGTTTCGCTTAGAAATGTTTTCGACAATGTTAGGGTCACCAGTAGTCACGTGACTGGCAGGATTATATTTGAATGGGGATCCCGAGGTTTACACTTGTTGTCGTTGATGCTGAGATTCTTCATCACGTGTATGTAATTGAAAATCCTTGACCTTTGTTTGCGAACAAAAGTTTAAAAAACGACCGTTTTTCTGGTTCGTCTTTTGATCCTTAAAATAAGGTGGAATTTTAAAATTGACGGATTCTTGATGGAGGATATTGCTTAAATTGATTGCATCAAAACCTTTGTTAGCGAACAAAATATTTCAAAGTTAGGAATGTATACAAAACAAAAACACTATTTTAAGACTTGGTTTTGCGATTAGAAAGTAAATTTGTTAATGGGAATGACATGTGCAACATTCACGCCAGGTGTCCTGACAAACGAAACCGTAGTCGGCACATCCAACGTGGGCAAAATGCCTCAGCATGTGGTCAATTTCGGTTGTTCTCATTGGTTAAGTGTTTAAACACAAAAACTGCGGAGAATGGATACCCGGAACACAGGTTTTGGTATCTCCGCGTTCTTTGTGTCCAAATGATTTGAATTGACCAATAAGATCAATCGAAATTGACCACATGATGAGGATTTTGCCCGCTTTCCTTGAATCAGGATACCCGGCTTGACATTAGTTATTTTGATATCATTATGTTTTTCTGTGTAACAAAAACATACGTTATGAAAATTTATGAACTTAACTTAAATATTAGCAGCTGCATATGTTGATGAAGATGTCAGTGGCGATAGCGACGATGATGAAGATGAAAAGAGATTTGCGATGAGAAGACCCACGTTACTGAAACAGTTGAAGACAATTTTGAGAGATTATCCAGACGACGCGCAGATATTACGTGTTAGTATTTTATTTAATTTTTTTCTGTAAAAGGGAAGGAAAGTACAATTGATCTCACATCTCTTTCTTGTGATTATTGAAACGTTCTTCAATATTCCTCGTTAATTTGATCCTCCGACAAATTCAGTATCATCTGCATATGTACTTTAAAAAGTATCTTTCCGAAGACGCTTTTTTGATCCAAAAAGAAAAAATTGACGTAACACACCAGTGTCCATTTTTTTAAACACATCTGTCCTGACTTTTTAATGCATACAACTCCCCATCAATTTATACCGTATGCGGACTGCAAAACTTGAAGTAATATCGTTGTCCTCCTAAATGTCTTTCTTCAGGATAACTTCTATTATGATACGTAGTACAATGATTCCAGATATACTAAGTAATAACAGATGTTGCCCTAGCTCTTTCTTGGTTAAGTTTGATCTGTTTCTCTTTTTCTCTATGACTTTTCTAAGATTTCTCGCCTACCTGTACTGCTTTTTACTATTACAATGTTGATCGCCAAATTTCAAATAAGACAAACTATATTGAAATTTTTTAAAATTTTGGTTTTACCTATGGCTTTCATATACTAATGAAGCTAATAAAACAACAACTGCAAGTTTTGTTGGGAAAATTTCGGTGTAGATATTATAGTTCTAGCAGTACCTAAACAATCTTTTTAGTGGGTTCTATCCACTTTTGTTTTTCAAAGACGGGGAAAATGGGATTTTCTTTATCTTTTATCCTTGTACTTTTAAGGTAAATATTATTGAAAAAAATTCTTATTAGGTTTGTTTTGTAAAAGCCTTCAGTTATCTTTTTCTCGACAGATATCAAGGGTCAACTCTCACTTCTTTAAGACAACCTAGTAGGGAATCGTTGCTACAAATATCAAATATACTTTCACAATGCCACGCCCATCAATGCTAAATTCGTACCTGTAATTTTATTCATATGCGAAAATTTTACTAGATAGTTACATGTATCACAGTTGCACTATCATGTTGTGAATGCAACAATACTGTAAAGACAATGAAATGATTTTTATATACCTTATTATAAAGCTAATATTAAATTGACATTTGTGAATAATTTAGGAAATGGTACAGAATGCGGAAGACGCTGGTGCTTCGCGTATCAAAATAATGTATGACAAATGTGCAATTGATCCAAAAGGAAATTCCAGCATAAAGCAATATTTTAAGGTAAGATGTTATCTGAAAATCATGGTTAATTGATCTGGTAGGATGGTCCCCTTCAATAAATCTGTTAACTAGAAAATAACTAGTTGGTTTATATGGATTTCTATAATTTTGATACACTTTTGCAATAGATATCTATCCCAAACTTGTAATGCCTTCAGAACATTTGAGCATAAGGAGACAACGACCCCTTTTTCAAGCAACAAAATCCTAAACAGAAAGTGCCTTTAAATTTCCGGGTCGATGCAACTGCTGTTGGATCAGAGGTCATCGAGGGTATTCACCAGCCCAGTTACCAGACTTCGTCTGACATTAAATGTATCAAACAATGCTTCACAGAAATTTGCTGTGCTTGTTTAACTTCTAAAGCACTGGAAATACAAAAAGGCTTCGAAACGTATTGCACTTAGTTTTCGTCCCTACCGTCAGATTTTACTTCTCATTTCGATTCGTTTGGATTTGAGTACTTCATTTACTTTTAGCGAATATCGGACATCCTCTGTTCCTTTGTTGAATTGCTAAATTAATGATGATTTCTCCCTGAAATTTATATATAGCATATCAAAATTCATCATATTAATATATTCAACATTGATAAACTTGTATTTTGAAGCCACTGCTAGTGGAACTGAGGTTACCGATGGTATTCACCAGCCTATTTGTTAGACTTGTCTTGCATGAAATTCATCAAATAATGTTACAAATAAATTTGCTGCATTGTTAAAACTCTAGAACACTGAAAATAGGCGAGAGCCTCGAAACGTAAAACAAATATATTGCATTAAGCAGTTGCCCTTGCCATCAGATTGGCTTCCTATTTCGATTTTTTTGGGATTTCTTTAACTATGATTGGATCTCGGACTTCGGATGACAATGGATATCTTCCCAACTGTTGTTAATACAAATACGTTTCAATACCGGTTGTGAATAACATCGATTGTGACTATACACTGGCTTTGTCTACTGACTAACACGACGTGTGCCACTAGTGGAACAGGAGTTGCTTACCCTTCCGGAGCACATGAACTCACTCTGTTTTTTGTAGGGATCATGTTACTCCAGCTTTAGTTTTCAGTTTAGTGTGGTGTGTTCTATGTTTGTGTTTCGTATCATTTTGTTGGCCATGTTCTTGTCTGTCTACGATTTCTGTCTGTTCCTTTGGTATCTTCGAATTCCTTTTCGTATATTTTATTGATAAGAGGTTACTCCATATCCGATTAAAATTATATTCTCAACTTGCTCCCGTTTAAAGATATGTCGCGACGTGAGAATCTGAAAAAAGGCCGTAGATATCCCCGTGTGAATGACCTAGGAGTCAACGGATCGATTGACCAGTCATTCAATTTAACATAATTACTTTCATGATCCTGTAAGCGGCAAAATGTTTATTACAGGAAACGTCATGAACAATACCCCCTCCACACACACACGATAGTCATACATTTTTTTTAAATTGGTCTTTTTCGCGTAAATTTTAAAGATGCAGTTTTAGTCAGCATGATAAAAGGAATTTCCTTCCATGTACATGTAAGTTGTGCAGTCTGTTGAAACGAAAAGATATGGGTAAAATATCAGAGAGGCACCACTCCAACCACGAGAAAAACAGAGGATATTTAATGATCTAGAGTTCTACACAAGGCCTTCAGCAAGGCTGGAAAAGCTCTAATACGCCCAATTTAAGTTCGTGTATTCTTAAAATAATACTGCTCTTACTTGAATATTATCAAAAATGTATATGTAACAAACACAAAGACAAACCTATGACCACAATTCCTGACTTGAGATAGGCACATGAGACATTTTGCCAACCATATCAGAAGATCATAAAGAAAAGTTAACAATCACTCTATGTTTACTGTGATTATTGTGATTTGTTAAATCCACAGGGTCCGGGAGTGTGCATCTTTAATGACGCCATGTTTACAGAGCAAGATTGGATCGGGATCACTAGTATTTACGACAGCGTGAAGGAGAAAGAACCACTTAAAGTTGGCAGATTTGGACTGGGCTTTAAATCGGTTTTTCATTTGACAGGTAAGATTCGTTATTTCATCTGCATGGCTGTTATTTCTGATTATTATTCGGAAAATCGTTAAAAAATCCTATCATCCATATACATGTGTACATGTATTGTTCAGGTTGATGTATTAAAATATTGTGCTCAGTTTATCTGACAAAGACTTCCGTCTTTCAAAAGAGATTGCAGTGCAGTCTTTCTGACGATTACCCCTATGCCTTTTCATTTTCTTATTTAAAAGCAACATATTCTCATTTTATTTATATATGCAGTGATTTCAAGTATAAATTACAAGGCGGTTTAATTGCTTTAATAGCCCCCTTTAGTAAGAATAAGTTGCTCTGACGTTGTTAGGTCAGTAATTGTATGTTTTGTTAATACAGCAATTGCTAGATGATATATAATCTTTGTTAGAGTTCTTTATCATGATTGTATCATGGAACTTGACTTTTGAACAAATTATAGATCACGCAGACATCTCGGGGAAGGATGTAATTTGAGCAAAAAAATGTCTGATATGATCTGATATATGGTATAAAATGATATAAAAAAAATTAATTCAACATTTACGACAGCTTTAACTGACAATTTGATTTTTATACGAACAAAATTTTGTGGTCGTATTATGTTATGGGCATATCGTCAGTGTCGTCGTCCGTAGACAGTTAGGTTTCCGTTCAATATTTTTGTTATATTATTTGGATCTGTTGGAAATTTTAAGACAACGATACCCAAGCTAGAAATTTGGGATAGATTTTGGGTGATATATCGTAGCCCATTTTTAAGGAGGATCCAAAAAGGGATTTAAAAAAAAAACTTTTGCCAAATTAAGAGCTTTCAATAGTATGTCAACAGATATTCTCTATCTCTTACCGTTGTTTAGCTAAAAGGGGTCAAAGTGGAGGATTCAATATAGGATAATATGGAAAAAAATGATTTTTCATCCTATTTTAATGGGGTCTTTTTTCCAAATCATTCCTTAAGTAAAATGCAAGAACAGTAAAACCAGTTTTGAGAATAATAATATAGAGTCATATGTGTCCGGCACATTATTTTGTCTAGCACAATACTGTGTCTAGACTTTCTCAAATGTTCATTTGTTAACGTTCCACATGTCAATGTGCTGCGGTCATATGAATGATACGACATGCATATGCATGTACTCGCGAGGCTTTTCAGTTACGTCATCACTAAAATAATCCAATTATGTCTACATGTTTTTTGTTTTTGACCTTGACATGTTTACATAGAAAACATAATGGTTTGCTTTTTGAATTAGTTTGGCAGAAAGTATTAATTACCGTTTATTTGAACAAATCTTTAGTAACAAACATTCATTATTCCCCCGCTAAGCGAATGCAGGAGGATCATGTAATACAGTCTGTCAGTCCGTCCATCCGTACGTACGTACGTAGTCTATAGATGCCAAGCAAAGCTCCGAGACCGTTTACGATAGAAACTTGAATCTTTGCACCGAAGAAGAGTATATGATCCACTAGAAAATAGGCCCCCAAGAATTGAAATTTATCACCTTTGGGTCAAATTGTTTGTGAAAAACGAATTTTGCGATATGTAAGATGTTATGAAATCATCTTTTTCTTAACCATACAAGTTAGGATTTTGAAACTCATATCAACTATGTGGGGAATGTGCAATCTCTGATTGCTACGCTTTGTTTCATTTTATTTTACATCGATTAAAAGGCCAAGGAATGGCGTTATCGTACCTTATCATTTAAGAAATTATTTGTTCCGAGCCCCCATTTTGTTCAAAAAGTGAATTGTGAATCACCCCTTCTATTTTCCCAAACGTTTTGCGAAAATTTTAATCAGCCACTGATAATTACAGGAAATTCATCTCATTTAATCACACCAATGTAATTAATTTTTATTTGTTAAATTAAACAGATAGTCCAGTCGTAATCAGCGGTAAGAGACTTCTTATTATGGACCCAATGGAATCTGAAAATAACAAAGATGAATGTATATCATTTTCATTGAGAAGGATTAACAAAAGACACGATCTGGCTGTAACATTAGCCTGTTTGTTCGACAAGTTTGAGCTGTCTAAAGGAATGGAAAATGGATTATACGAAGGGACCATATTTTGGTTTCCCTTGCGCCAAAAACAAAGCAAGCTGTCGTCAACAATTTATTCCAACGATAAGATTGAGCAGTTATTCCAATCCTTTAAAAAGGAGGCCACATATAATTTGATTTTCCTGAATCGTCTGGAGCGGATCGAAATAACCAATTTAGGAGAAGACTCTCCTAATTTTGTAGTTGAAATACATGGTAAGAATAAAAAGAAGTTTACACAAATGAGAATGCAATATCGAAAAACATTAGATACAGTTGGTCACAAATTGCCAACGAAAACAATTACATCAAGATGTGAAGTTGTAATCCGGACGAATGAATTCGAAGACCACTTTGTAGTTATAAATAATCTAGCTGGCACAGATATTCTGTCTGAGAAAATGAAAAACCTTTCTGTTGATGCTGATATGAATTTTTTTCCCTTTAATGGAGTGGCTTTTTGTACAGAAACTTCAAGGAATAGAAAATTTCCCGGACATATATTCTGCTTTTTGCCACTTCCAGTCAGCACAAAAAGTTTGACTGGGCTACCAGTTCATGTCAATGGATTCTTTGTCCTGGACCATAATAGGCGTCATTTGAAGTTGCCCACAGTCATAAGTGAAACAGCACAAGCTGACAAATCTTTGGTATGGAATGAGGGTATTATAGAAGAGCTTTTGCCAATAGCATATTTCAGCATGCTTGATTTCATACAGATAAATTGCAGGGACAAAATGAACACCCCCGAGCTTGTTAATAGCTACTACGAAGCTATTCCAGACCCAGAAATAGTTGAGTCACATTGGCATTCAATGATTAAAGCATTGTACAAACAAATATTGTGTAATGCCTCTTTCTTTTCTAAACAAGGAACTGGTAAATGGGTAACCAGGTCTCAGGCATTATTTGCTGTTTTTGAAAATAACGATGGAAACGGACATGGGCATATTCATAGCACTGTCGAAAGAATGCTTTTAGATTGTGGTGAAAATTTAGTTGTATTACCAGATCATCTACTCAGAGTTTTGGAATACATGAATCAGAAACCTATACCAATATCAGCAAGTCTCGTTCGTGACAAACTTAGAAAAGCAGAAAACTGGAAAGATTACTCTGCCGATGAGAAGCTTCAAATTCTCACATTTATTTTAGAAGACAGAAACTATAAAGATTTAAAAGGTATTGAGCTTCTTAGCTTAAACAACAGTACTTTCTCATCCTTTTCGGAAGACACGAAAGACAACGTATTTGTTGTGCAAAAGAATGTTGCAAATTTATTTCCAGGATTAGAAAAGAATTTTACATCACAAGACAAGTATTCAAAGGCTGTATGGATAACGCTTACTGAAATAGCAGAACAAGGTAATAAACGTTACAATTACTTGACTAAATACGTTTTCATAAATCTCAACTATGAAAATTAACTATTCTTATAATGCAAATTTAACAGGATGTGACAAAAATCACCACATCAATGCAAAAGCCAATAGAAATCTTGCGTACAAGGCAAACATATAGAACGTCATATGGGCTAGATGTCACAGTACTACTAGTTTAGGGGGTATATAGGAATCACCCTGTCTGTCTGTCTGTCTGTCTGTCTGTCTGTCTGTCCGTCCGTCTGTCCACATAGC